>MDKI01213346.1:0-22805 GCA_005239505.1 Nicotiana paniculata | reverse complement strand
TGAATCCCATTTGTACGACACCAAACCGTCAGGACTGAATCCTTCAAACTCAACCAAGCTACGAATGTCACCAAAATCCAAGAGCATTGCCAAGAAACACATGTGAAAACTCATTACCTCATAAACACCCAAAGAACTAATCATATCCCTTACCATGCCGATCCGACCTACTACCAAGTTGTCCTAATAATCCAAGTTCCTTCTCACTTACCTTCAAATTGATACTTTTCCTTGCCATAATACCTCAATTCTCAACCCATACTCACCACACGAGTCCCAAGCATAAAATCGTACCGTCTAAAGCTCGTAAGCCGCTGAATACTCTCTCAAATATCCCCAAAAGTACAACATTCAAAATACTTACCTTGAAGAGACTTCCTGCGAATTAAAATCCATCACCTTTACCTTCCTGTTACTCATATGTAGAATCCATGATAATGTTTTACACCCTCCAACGCAAATCTCAATTACACTGACCAATTAGACAGAACCGACCTGACCCATTTGCACACTAACATACTAGGAAAGTAATCCACTCACTTGAAGCCACAAGCAAGTTCATACACTGCACAAACTACACCTTTTACAATTACCACTCAATCATTCAATAGAACCCATCTACCCAATAGAGTACATTACAACCTATATCGAAGGAATTTTCATTACTCGAGTCATTCCCAGACCCCACATCTGCAGGTCATATCTAATTTACCAATATACCTCGAACTGAAACCAATACAACACATAATCGTGTAATCAACTTATCATTAACAGACTCTCCCACTTGGCTCAAAGACAACGATCAAGATAACCAATAACTCACAACGCCCATAATAACACAACCCGTCTAACAGCTCAAGTCATCTGCAAATCTCGCATTCACCATTGTAATAGTCATGCCAACTTCCACAAGTGTATCTAAACTCAATTACAACATATATCATTTACTGGTAGAAGAGAACTTACTACAGAACAACATAGGGATCACATACCTCAGGACAACCCGCAGGATATACCCCTGCCGACTTAGCCTCAAACATAATATCTCTATACACTTCCGAAGATCATAGCTATCACATAATCACTACACCCTTCCGCACCTAGACACAAACAACGCCTAACCTCGAGGCATTGAGATTCGCGGTATAAGAACCTGAAGTTGATGGTAGAACCAACACTAGAGCTGAGGTCAAGGGAAATCTTGAGCTTCTGGAAGCTCTATCCACACTCGTCTGACCAGATGGATACCCTCACTGGACATTACGTGTCCCAGAATGCTACTGAACTGAGCCAAAATTCATACTTGGAGAACCTTATATAGAGCTTCTCCTCCATAAATCCTTATAATACCATCCTCAAATACTAAGTATGCTACCCCTGGCTACGCGTATACACCAGGATGCCATCAATGAATACAATAACAAAGGAGTGCTAATACGGCTGGAATACACCGTTAATCAGATACATGAAGGATACTGGGGCAATGATCAACCCAAAAGACATTACCAGGAACTCATAACACAACAGAAGGATCCGTTTCACTCCACAACTAAACAACATGAGAGGTCTTCCAATACACTCACAACTCAAAGCCATATACCAAACCGAGACAGAAATCAAACACTCAATAAATCTTGCCACATTTCCAGCAAACCCTTTTCTCACAAATCACAGTCTGAACACATCTAACCATCAAATCACACTCACCACATAGGCATCCAGTCACAAAGTCACGTCAATAAGGACATCAACAGACATATAAGTCCCCAAATACATGTGCCCACACAACAAAATCTCAGCATTCAAGCCACAGAATGAATCCGGCCTCAAGTCCTCCAGACTGGCCCATTACCAACATACCAAAATCACATCTCATCCATGGGAGTCACAAGCCATAGATGCACAGCTGATACCAAGCGCTCATGTGTGCATTTGAATACATGGAAGGAATTCAAGAGTTATGCTTTTGGCTGAACAAAATGGATTCGCACGACAAGAATTCAAGAATGTGAGATTTTCCTAAGGGTTCTGTAGCCTCTCGAATATAAGTATAGACGTCTCCGTAGTGATCCGCAAGACTCTACTAAACCTGCTCATGACCGGTGAGTCCTATGTAACCTAGCACTCTGATACCAACTTGTCACGACCCCAAATCACAACTAGCCGTGATGGCGCCTATCGTGATACTAGGCTAGCCAATTTACTGAAAATAATGAAATGATTTTCCATTTAATACATCAAAAATCTGAATTTTCATAATAATTATGTTTCTTAAGTATTTCAAAAACAATAAAAATGATTAGAACATCTAAGCACAGTCCCAACAACCGGAGTCAATCGTCATGAGCATCTAAGCGATGATACAGTCTAATAAACTTCCTATACTACAACAAGTCTGGGAAGTAAAGTAAAAATGATATAGTAGGAAGGAGAAAGAGTAGGCTGCGGACGCCGAGCAACTACCTCACAATATCCGAACAATGCTCCAAATGGGGTAGCTCAACTATCGCTCTGCCATGGTACCTGAATCTGCACACAAGGTGAAGAGAGTAACGTGAGTATGCCAACTCACAACGTAACCAAAGTATCTAAAAACATGAGTGCAGTGACGAGAATTTAAACTTTATAACTTCATAAAAAAAGTGCCAGTAAAGGTAATAGATCAAGTCAAGAGTCCACATTTTACCATAGATTTTACCAAACTCCAATTTTCCCTTTTTAAACTTGTATGAAACATTAGTCAACATTTATCAAAGAGTCTTAGTGTAAAGAATAGTGAAAATTGTAGTTTCAAGAAAATATCTGCCACTCGGGCACAGTGTCGCTCACAAATAAATCCTCTTAGTCACTCGTGGCTCTACTCTCATAAGTCAATGCTCACACTCAGCACTCTCACTCATCAGGTACCATGTAACAACAGTTGCGCTGTGCAGCCCGATCCAATAAGTGTATATATATATTGTTGCGGCGCGCAGCCCGATCCATATATAATGTATATTGCTGCGGCGTGCATCCCGATCCATATAACATACGTTGCAGCGTGCAGCTCGATCCATATAACATACGTTGCGGCGTGCATCCCGATCCATATAATAGTCGACTATGCTCACTGGGGGTGTACAGACTCCTGGAGGGGCTCCTTCAGCCCAAGCGCGGCGTGCAACCCGATCCACATATAATACATATATATTTTTGCGGCGTGCAGCCCTATCCATACATAATATCTATATTGATGCGGCGTGCAACCCGATCCATATGTAATATATAACATATATATTGTTTCGGCGTGCAGCCTGATCCATAACTATCCTCACATACTCGGCGCTCGGCCTCGCTCAGTCATCCTCACAAGCCACTCAGGAAATTCATCTCAACTCACGGTACTCAGCCCAAAATACCTCTTAGAGTTTCAACAGTGCGATAATAGTGAGAATAACAACAAGTAGGAAACATGACTGAGTTCACAATTTTTCTATCAGGATAGTGTGAGAATAGCGTAAAAGTACCTCTGAGGGTCTAAACAGGTCAGCACGAGGCCCCAAACATGGCTCACAACCCATAAACAAGTATAAACTTCTGAAATACAAGATGTCGTAAGGTTTTTAACTCAAATTCACAGCTTAATAGTCGCTACGGGACGGATCAAGTATCAATCCCTATCGGTGCACGCCCACACGCTCATCACCTAGCATGTGTATCACCTCATTTACCAAAACAATATAAAATATTGGGGTTCATACCCTCAGGTTTAGAGTTACAATCGTTACTTACCTCAAAACAGCCCAAAAACTATTCTGCGGTGCTCTTGCCCCTCGAATCGGCTCCTAAATGCTCCGAGTCTATCACAAAACAGATCAATAACCTCAAAATATGCTAGCAAGACGAACCCCAATCAAAAACTATCAAAATTAGGCACAATCCCAAAATTTGCCAAATCCGGCCCCTAGGCCCACGTCTCGGAATCCGATAAAATTACATCAAAAGAATCCTTATCCTTCAACGAGTCTGTACATAACAAGAACATCAAAATCAGACCACAATTTCCCACTCAAATCACCAAAATAAATTTCCAAATTTTTCCTCCCATTTTCCCCAAATTTTCTACTTAGTTCCTCAAATTGCATGGTGAAAATCAAGACAAATTCATGAAATTGAACCAAAAATGATTGAAAAACACTTACCACAAGAATCCCACTAAAAATCTCATCCAAAATCTTCTTTCCCCGAGCTCTCAAACGGAAAAATGAGTTATGGCCAAGAACCCCTGAAATTAGAACTTAAACTATCTGCCCAGACTTTTACTCTGTGCAGTCGTGAAAAAAGGCACATGATCGCGAAGAACAAAATGCTGCCCAACCAAACTAACTCTATGCGATCGCAGAAACATCTATGCGATCGCAACCAGCTCTATGCAATCACATAGAGCAATTCCATCCTCTCACTGCCACTCCCAGTCCTACTACGTGAACGCAAACACCTCAACGCGAATGCAGTGACCACTCTGCTCTACCCTTCGCGATCGCATTCCTATCTACACGATCGCACTTCAAAAAATTTGCCTGCACTCAACTTACTCTATGCGATTGCGGATGAACTCACGTGATCACAATGAACAAATCACTGCTTCTAAAACACAAGAAAAATCAGCAATCTCCCAAAGACCAAAAATGTCCATTTGAGCATCCGAAATACACCCGAGGACCCCGAGACCTCAACCAAACCTACCAACATATCCCATAACATCATTCAAACTTAGTCAAGACTTTGAAACACCAAAAACAATGCAAAAACACCAAAATCACATAAAATTCAAGTCTATGAACTTTGAAATTTCTAAATTTCGCCAAAGATGTCGAACCCATACAAAACACGTCCGATTGACCTGAAATTTTTCACACATCCAAAATGACACTATGAACCTACTCCAACTTTCAGAATTCCATTCCGACCCCGATAGCCTATTTTCCACTGCCGACCGAAAATCACCAAAAACTAACTTTCGCCAATTCAAGCCTAATTCTACACCGGACATCAAAACCACATTCCGAACACACTCCTAAGTCCCAATTCACCCAACGAAGCTATCTAAACCATAAAATCCGTATTCAGAGGTCGTTTACCAATAAGTCAACTTTTAGTTGACTTTTCTACTATTAAACCAAGATAAGAGACTAAGTGTCTCATTTCTCTCCAAAAATCGCTTCGAATCCGAGCCAACCAATATAACACAACGTAATGAAGATGAACCACATATAATGAAGCAGAAACGGGGGAAACGAGGCTAAATTCTCAGAATGACCGGCCGGGTCATTACATTCCCTCATCACTTCTTTATAATTCTTTGTTGTAGACTCATCATCTCCTTAATATTCAAATTGTTGTTGTTGATCCACCAAAGCATTTTGAATATCCATTGGAAATTCCTTATGTGTTATAAGATCATGTAGTACCTGATTAGGAGACTTCAATGGTACATTGACTTTAATTTGTAGAGGAGATCCAGTTCCATATGAACATGCCATAGGTAATGCATCACAATCTCCAGGCTCTTTAGGAACTATAGCATGTTCACCTGGCTTATAGGGTGTCAATACTGCTTCATACTGCTCAGAATTCCTATCCCTATCACCTAAACTCTCCTGCATCACTTTAAATTGAGGCTCATACACAGAATCCAGAGTAGGTTTTACTGTAGCAAAATTGGCAGAAACTGCCTGAGTTACTGTTCCATTGAGATCAGCCTCCTTCCCATTGTTTGTTTGGTGATATTTTCACATTGTATCCTTCTCTACCTCCATATTAACTTCCCTACCCCATTCTTTTGTCAATTCATATACTGCAACCCCATCAACATAGGCCAAAACTTTCCCAAAAAAACTAGGTTTTACTGTTCCATTGCCTCTCTTTTTGTTGTGAGACATTGGAGTTGATCCACCTTGATTTTCTACTTCTTTTGCTGATCCTTTATTGTCTCCAGTCGATTTCCCTGATTGTTGATCCATAGAACTCAAACTACAATCAACCATAGTTTTAAGACTGCTAGGGTTTACTGTAGCATCATCAAAATTGATAGTTTTTTGAATTTGCATCTCGTCCCTATTTTCCGTGCCTTCAGTTGTGTTTTTTGAAACCAACTGATCTTTCATTACCTCTACTTCATCACTCCATAATGACTTCTTTGAGTTAAATTCATTGCCAGCCTCCAGTTCCACAGCATCCTCATACGTTTGTGAAGGGATTTCTTGGCATGAATGATTGGTAGTCACATTACATTGTCTTAGCTCCTCCTTACTTGTCCCAAACCTTCTATGAACCCCGTCAATAGTAGATTATTTTCTAGCCTCTTCATCAATCCTAGAATCAATAGGACTAGGAGCAATCGATTGAGTAGTAACAAGGGCTCCCTTTGTAGGTAGAGACTGAATCCCTTCAGAAGTAGGATTCTCAAGATTCTCCTTTTCCAACACCTTATCCACTACTTCCTTCTTCACACGTTTTAGATCATCTTGTTTCCTTTCTCCAGTTGAGTTAGGGACTTCAACCCTATTCCCTGAAGACTTAGGATTAGAGCTTTATTCTCCATAATTATTCTTGTTTTCTTTCTCCTTCTCATTCTTGGAATGCTTTTCCCCTTGTTCTTTCTTTCCACCATTGCTACCATCTTCACCCTTGTCTTCCATAATCTTTAATGTGGTTCTGCCAGCTTCCTCAATTACCAATGAATCAAACTTGTTCTTGATTTCGACTTCTACAACTTTGGCCTTACCCCTACCCTTGTCTCCTTCTTTTCCTTGATTGTCTTCAATTATATAGCCCCTCTTGTCTCTTTGGTATTTATTTTTTTGAGCTTGCATCCATTCCTGATTTACAGCATTACCAATTGGTTTCCCAAGCACCTTACCACTTTCTAACATCTTGGTTGAATTAGCAGTAGTACCAGTAACTCCACTACTCACCACCACTGCCTTCTCTTTACTTTGCTCAACACCATTTTCACTCCTCCTATGATTAACTTGATTTAGTCTTACGCAAGTCTGGATTCATCACCCAACACTCCTCTTCTTTGTGTCCTTGCTTCTTGCATGACTTACAGTATTTGGGCATATAGTCATACCTTATTTTAATCCACTTAGACTCCTCAGGTCTAGTATCATCATCCTCTTCAATGATATTGATTCTTTGAGGTAATGTAGCTAGTAAATTTACCTCAACCCTCACCTTTGGACAACTTGGTCGTGTAACATTTTGAATATCCAAATTAACATGTAATGGCCTACCTACTGCCCTAGCTAGAGAAAATACAAACTCCTTCCCAAAAACAATGAGGAGGTTAGTCTTGAAAGGAAATCCAAGCTATAGCTGTGGGTGTTTCTTCATCTACCTTCCACCAAGGATTCCACTTGGTACATCTCATCTGCCACATTACATTCTGGATCTTCAAGTAACACGTTGGCTTGGACAATAAGTGAATGCAATCCTCCATCAAGGAGAGCTTGATAAATACATGACTATCTTCAATAAGTCCCACTAAACAAGGTCCTTTCAATTCACATTGAATAGGCAACACTTTACGTAGTTCATGAATACCAGGTCTACCATACGAGAACTTACCCAAGACTGCTATGTTCAATCCTTGCTGGGCAATGGACTGCCTTACTTCTTTCTTCGTCCATCGTACAATTGGCACACCATGTAAAAACTCGATAGGTTTTAGGGCAACATTAGGAATAGGTTTCATGGGGGTATCTAATGCACTAGGTTTGAGAAGATTTTCATAGTTTGGGATTGTGTTTGGTACATTAGGTGGTTGGGGAGGTGATATAGGTGGAGAAGACGACTGACCAACCTCCATTGAAGGCTGGCCAGTGGCCGGCGCGGCCATGGGAGGACTTTCTCTCTCTAATCGCCATAAATCGCCAAAAAAATCTCCAGAGCCTCTCTCTCTAGGCACGCATACTTAGCTTATTGGCTGCCACATTTTTTTTGGCGGGTGTGTTAGTGCTAGTCTTATCTTATATTTTAATAATTAAAAAAATATTATCATTATTTACCATTCAGGAAGGGAGAGATAAGCATTTTGAATTACCTTCAACAGTAATAGATGTACGTACAATCGGCCACACCTATCTCAGTCATGCCCTATGGGAGCTAACAGATATGGTTTAAGAGAAGGACAAGATAGTAGGATCTGACTGGGGTTAGAGTAACCCAAAATGATGAATGGATGGTTTGAGTTAGTTGACATTTCAAAGGATATTACAAAGGTGCTAATAGATCACCTTGTGAGACACCCAGATGGTGCACTCTAAGATAGTACAACTAGATATGAGTTCTGCGAAGATAGGCACTGGAAGCCTCGAAAGGATAAATATTACGTTGGTACGGCTCCCTTCCCTAGTAGAGAAAGAATGTTAGGCAACCTGAAGAGCCAGTAGGTGGAGCAAGGGGAGCTAAAAGCAAAAGAATGTCTTGTTCAAGTTTTTGGTTTAATGTAATAGATATAAATGTTAGCAGGAAATAAGAAGAGAGTTAATCATGCATTTGATACCACTTCTGTCACGCCTCGAACCGGAAGGCGAGACCGACATCCGGTGCCTCATCTATCCTTGCGTACCAACTTGCCACTAAGGAACTCTGAACATGTGCTGTCATACTTTGGCCATGGGCCACATTTCAAGACAACTGTGAATGCTGACTAAATATCAATGTAAAGATGGGCCGACATAGCCGTCATAACTACTATAGCTGGCAAACCAACCAAATATACATAATAGGCCTGCAAGCCCAACATACTACACTAACTGATAGGATATGTCTATAAGCCTATACTGGTGGATATATTATGATTGGAACAGCTCCCCGACCTATTCATAACATATATAAATATACACAAGATGTATATTGTAACGATCCGGCCGGTCGTTTCGAGAGTTTAGCCCAGTTTTCCCCGTTCCTGGTTCATTTTATGTGGTTCAGCTTCAATTATGTGTATTGGGTCGGTTTGTTCGGGTTTAGAGTGGTCATGGTGATAATTGAGGCAATTAGTCTCTCAAGGTAGCCTAATAGTTGAGAAAGTCAACTGAGAGTTGACTTATTGGTGAACGACCTCGGAACGCAGATTTTATGGCTCGGATAGCTTCGTTAGGTGATTTGGGACTTAGGAGTGTGTTCGGAATGAAGTTTTGATGTCCAGTGTAGAATTAGACTTGAATTGACGAAAGTTAGTTTTTGGCGATTTCCGGTCGGCAGTGGAAAATAGGCTATCGGGGTCGGAATGGAATTTCGGAAGTTGGAACAGGTCTGTAATGTCATTTTGGGTATGTGTACAAAATTTTAGGTCAATCAGAGGTGTTTTGGTTGGTTTCGACGTAGTTGGCGAAATTTGGAAGTTTCAAAGTTCATAGGCTTGAATTTGATGTAATTTTGGTGTTTTCGTGTTGTTTTTGGCGTTTAGAAGGCTCGAATAAGTTGGAATAATGCAATGGGGTGTGTTGGTATGTTTTGTTGGGGACCCGAGGTCCTTGGGATTGATTTCGGATGGTTGGCGGGGTTTTGAACTTAGAAATTTGCAGCATTTAGCTGCTGGTGAGAGTTTCTGGTGTTGGCCGCACCTGCGGATGGGTAGCCGCAGGTGCGATGTCGTAGGTGCGAAGGTCTATGCGCAGGTGCGAAAGGAGGCTGGGCAAGGCAATTCCGCAGGTGCGAAGAGATGGCCGCACCTGCGAAGCCACAAGTGCGGAGTGTTGGCCGCTGGTGCGAGAATTGGTCCGTTAGTGGGATTGTGCAGGTGCGCACCTGGGACCGCAGGTGCGGGTCCGCAGGTGCGACTAAGTGTCCGCAGGTGCGAAAATGCTAGCAGAAACAGTATAAAAAGGGGCCTCCATGAAATTTATCTCATTCCATCATTTTTGCATGCGATTGGAACTCTTATGAAGGCAAATTGAAGAGGGAATTCAAGGCTCATCAGTGAAGGTAAGTTCTAGGGTTAATAAAAATCGGTTCTATGTTATTTTGTTTGAATTAGGCTTGTAATTGAAGGAATTATGTAAGAAAAAGTTTGGAAAATGGGAGGAAAGAGTTGGGAAATTCTTTTGGAGATTTTTGTGGGCAGTTGTGGTCCGATTTTGATGTTCTTCGTATGTACGGTCTCGTGGGAGGATAAGGGTTCTTTTGATGTAATTTTTGTCGGATTCTGAGACGTGGGCCTGGGCTCGGGTTTTGCCGAATTCCGAGATTCTTGTATAATTTGATAGGTTTCTATTAGATTGTGTTCCTTTGGCATATATTAATGATATTAAACTGGTTTTGGCTAGATTCGGAGCAATCGGGAGCCAATTCGAGGGGCAAGAGCATAGAGGACTAGTTTTGTGGCCCGGTAGAGGTATGTAATGGTTATAAATCTTGTCCTGAGGGTATGGAAGCCCGGACTACATATTTGTCACTCATTTTAGAATGGAACACATGTCGGATGACGAGTATGTGGCGCGTACTGATTTTTGGATTGGACTAGGTCCTCTCCGCGGCAACTATTGAGTTGCATATTTTACTCCAAACCTTATGTTAAAGTATGTTCTAAAGATTGTTGAAATATTTGGGCTATAAGCCGTGTTTAGAGCCTCGTGCCGATCTGTTTAGACGCCTTCGGGGTTTTTTACTGCTGTTTTTCCTCACTATTTATTGATTATTTCACTCAGCCACATTGTGCTTACCGTTTTCGAAACTCAGCCTGATTTACACTACTTGAGATTTAAAAATGATGTTTTGGGTCGAGAACCTTGTTTTACTGATTCGCCCGAGGGGCTTTTGAGTGGTTCTACTGAGTGAGGCCGAGGGCCTGATTGTTAGGTGCTGAGTGATTGTGAGGTACTGAGTGATATTAGTGCTTGGGCTGAAGGAGCCCCTCCGGAGTCTGTACACACCCCCAGTGAGCGCACAGAGTGCCGAGTGACGAGTGATTGGGTGGAATGAGTGACTGTGAGGTGCTGAGTGACAGATTATGAGTGACTATGAGGTATACCCGAGGGGCTGATTATGATACATGTTTTGCCCGAGGGGCTACTTATGATTTTACTACTTTCACTCTGAGCTTATGAAATATGTTTTGCCCGAGGGAGCTCTATATGATTCATTTTATTTTCATACAAAATCTTTCGATTTGAAGTTGTTGAAAATATACATTCTTCAAAGGATTTTTCTGAAGTTGGTTTTAAGGCATGATGATTTCATATATCTATGTTATACTGTTGGAAAGAAAGGTTGTGAATTTTGTTATTTAATGACATTGATTTTATGTGTTTCTTGCTGCTCAGACCTGATTTATTTTCATTACTACTGAGTTGGTGTACTCACATTACTCCCTGCACCTTGTGTGCAGATCCAGGTGTTAGGGTAGGGTGAGTTATCTATATGTTCTAGAGATTCTCGGAGGTTTGCGAGGTAGCTTCATGCGTCTGCAATCCTGCTCCCTCTCCTGCTTACTATTATAGAATTTATTTTTGTTTGAGTTGTATATTTTATGTACATTCTCATGACCAGTGACTCCGGGTTCTCGGGGGTTGTATTTAATATTCAGTATAGCTTTAACTATTTTATAAATGTTTAAAGGAAACCTTTATGGGTAATCAGTATAGTAAAGATGTAAATGGAAGCTTATTATGATTTGAGTGAAGTCTTGGCTGGCCTAGTTCCACGATAGGCGCCATCACGACTGCCTAGATTTGGGGTCGTGACAGTTTTGTATCAGAGCCCTAGGTTACATAGGGCTCACCGGTCATGAGCAGGTTTAGAAGAGTCTTGCGGATCGGTACGGAGATGTCTGTACTTATCTTCGAGAGGCTGCGGAACCGTTAGGAAAATCTCACATTTTTAAAATTTCTTGTCGTGATCCATTGTATTCATCCAAGAGCGTAACTCTTGAATTCCTTCCATGTATTCGAGCACGCACGATAGCGCCTGGTATCAGGTGTGCATCGACGGCTTGTCGCTTCCATGGATGAGATGTGATTTTGGCATGTTGGTAATGGGCCAGTCTTGAGGACTTGAGGCCGGATTCATTCTGTGGCTTGATTGCTGAGATTTTTGTCGTGTGGGCACATGTAATTGGGGACTTGTATGTCCGTTTGTGTTTTGATGAGAATTGGTGACTAAGATGCCTATGTGGTGGGTGTGATTTGATGGTTAGATGTGTTCAGACTGTGATTTGTGACAAAAGGGTTGGCTGGAAATGTGGCCAGTTTATTGAGTGTTTGATTTCTGTCTCGATTTGATATATGGCCTTAACTTGTGAGTATGTTGGGAGACCTCTCATGTTGTGTAGTTGTGGAGTGAAGCGGATTTCTCTGTTGGGTTATGAGTTCCTTGTAATGTCTTTTGAGTTGATCATTTTCCCCAGTAACGTTCATGTATTTGATTAACGACGTATTCTAGCCATATTAGCACTCCTTGCTATTATATTCATTGATGGCGTCCTGGCATATTCGCGTAACCAGGAGTAGCATACTCAGTATCAGAGGATGACATTATAAGGATTCAGGGAGGAAAGGCTCTATGCCAATTAACCGAGTGTGACTTTTGGCTCGGTTCAGTAGAATTCTTGGGACACCTAGTGTCCAGTAATGGTATCCATATGGTCAGACATGTGTGGGTAGAGCTTCCAGAAGCTCGAGATTTCTGTGACCACCGCTCCAGTGCTAGTTTTGCCATCAGCTTCAGTTTGTTATCGCGTATTGTGGTGCCTCAAGGGTAGGCGTTGGTTGTTTTCAGATGCAGGAAGGTGTAGTGATTGTGTGATAGTTCTGGTCTTCAGAAGTGTATGGAGAGATAACAATTGAGGCTAAGCGGGCAAGGGTATCTCCTGCGGGTTGTCCCAGGGTGTGTGGTCCCTATGTAGTTATGTAATAAGTTGTCTTCTACTAGTAAAATGATATATATCGTAATTGGAGTTTAGATCGCTTTTGGAAGTTGGCATGAATATTACAATGGTGAATGCGAGATTTGCAGATGACTTGAGTTGTTAGACAGATGGTGATTATTATGGGCATTGTGAGTTATTGTTTTTCTCGATCGTTGGCTTTGAGCCAAGTGGGGGAGTCTGTTACTACTAATTTGATTGCATGATTATGTGTGGTATTGGTTTCATTTCGAGGTATATTGGTAAACCAGTTATGACCTGCAGGTGTGGGGTCTGGGAATGTCACGAGTAATGGAAATTTCTTCGATATAGGTTGTAATGCACTTTGTTGGGTAATTGGGTTCTATTGAATGATTTAGTGGAAGTTGAAAAAGGTGTAGTGTGTGAAGTGTATGAATTTTCTTGTGGCTTCAAGTGAGTGGATTACTTTCCCATTATGTTAGTGTGCGAACGGGTCAGATCGATTCTATCTAATTGGTCGGTCTGATTGGGATTTATGTTAGAGGATGTCAAGACTTGTGGCAAATCTACATCATCACGGGTTCTACATGTCAGTATTAGGAAGGTGAAGATAATGTCAATAGATTCGCAGAAAGTCTCTTCAGGGTAAGTAATTTGAATGTGGTACTTTTGGGGATGTTTGAGAAAGTATTTAGCGGCTTATGAGCCTTAGACGGTATGGTTTTATGCTTGGGTCGCATGTGGTGAGTCTGGGTTGAAAAATTGTTGTATTACGGCAGGGAGAAGTATCAATTCGAAGGTAAGTCATAAGGAACTTGGGTAAATAGGGCAACTTGGTAGTAGGTCGGATCAGCATGGTAAGGGATACGATTAGTTCTTGGGTATTCATGAGGTGACGAGTTTTTCGAGTGTTTCTTAGCAATGCTCTTGGAATTTTGGTGGCCTGCGTATTTTGTTTGAGTTAGAAGAATTCAGTCGTGATGGTTTGGTGTTGTGCAAATGGGATTTCGGATAGTTCCGGTTGGTTTCTACCGCGGTTAAGGGTGCATATTTTCTTATGACGTGTAGTGAATTTGCTTCTAAATGGGATCCAATGGAGGTTCTTGGCTAGTTGGGTACGTAGTTGCTTGTGGCTCAGAAGGGACCATGGAGTTCCCGTATTTTTCCTAGGTTGGCATGCCATGTGCGGTATGTTGGGTAGAGTTGAGATTTGCATATGTGAGGTCACAGTTCGGTTCTAGAAGGAAGGTCATAAATTCTTAGGCACCATGGGCAATTTCAGACGACTAGGTAGATGATATCACTAATTGGTGCGACTTGATGAGGGTATATATTTCAGAAAGAGCAATGTATTTGAGTTAAGGGTACATCATTGGTATCGTGGAGCCCTATTGTTGGATCGACTGTTGATATTCAAGGCTGCTGGGTAAACGAAAGAATTATAGGGGTATCCCTCGTGGAATGAGTGAGTATTTGGGATGTGTTATGTATTCGAGTGGTGGAATTGTGATCAGATATGGTAATACGTACGTTTCATGGACTTCGAGACTGAGAGTTCTCATAAACAGGATATTTGTGGAAGTGAATTGTGAAGATGCGAGCTGAGCTAGTCGGATATTAGTATGTACTATGATTCTGTCATTATGAACTTTTTCGGTAAGTTGTCTATCTGTTGTGGGTGATCAGAGTTAATTTAGGGTCACTGGTAGGCTAATATGGGTGCATGTTCTACACCGGGTCGAAATTTTTGGCTCCATATTTCTATTATTGCGAAATGTACCATTCGATTGTGATTGATTTGCTCATGTTCTGGAGTGATCTATGAGTTACCCTTCGGTGTTGTGAGGACTGGTGATTATTGGTTATATGCACATATGGTGCGGTTCTAATTGGGTTTATAACTAGATTTGAGTAAGGTAAGTAATTGAGTGTTGCGGGATTGAGACGTGTCGGTTATATACCTTCTGTTTTGGGTGGCATGGTATCGTCCGGTTTTCCCTGTGGTTATGGCAATGCACTTTGAGTACCTGATGGCGAATTTCGAATGGTTATTGATTTTGGGAAAGGTGTCTTGAAATATTTCAAGTGGGCCAGCGGTTGGATGAGATCGCGCAGTGTAGCTGAGTTATGTAGGGGTATGACCTTTGGTATTGGATTCATGTGTTTTGATTTTTACGGTGTGTTCCAGGTTGTTAGCATGATATGGTGATGGTAATTGTTAATGGCAGGATAGTCCTCTCGTTGGGATTTTTATATAATTTGATTACATTGGGAAGTTGATGTTAAGTGCACAAGTTGCACAGGTTTTGGCTTTGAATTGTATCGGTGTGTCATGTCATCAGGGTGATCGTGATAGATGAGAAGAGGTCATTGGACCTAGAGTGAACATTTTCAGAAATTTTCACAGCATAATTGGAAGGATAAATATCGGGAGTCGGCTTAGAAATCTTCTATAATTCCTATTTGGGAAGGGGGAGTTTCATGTCTGGCTGATCGGACGAATGGTTGTTAGTTCTACGTGCTTCTTTCATCATCGGCAGTATATGGAAGTGTTAGAGTGAAGCATTTCTTGATAAGAGTTTATGTACCGGTATTGGGTTGTTCTAAGCAGTTATTGTGGTTAAGAGTTATCGCTATGAGTGTTTGAGTCACGCGGTGTATTATGTTATTTCATCTTGGGTGCGTATATGTCTTGATTTAGCATGTTCAGACTTGTTCATTCTACGGTTATGGAAATTTTGATCTTGTATATTATTTCAGAAGTGGGAATTTTGTTCTAAGGTTTATGGGCCAGGATTTGGATTTCAAATTTTCAAAGGTATTGTGCTATTGGACCTATATGGGATAGGGTGACGTGGGATCACCCCTGGGTATGTGCATGGTAATCTACGTAACAGTTTGATGGTGTTGGAGGACAACTCTTGGCACGTTCGAGGACGAACATATGTTTAAGTGGGGGAGGATGTAACGACCCAGCCGGTCGTTCCGAGAGTTTAGCCCCGTTTCCCCCGTTCCTGCTTCATTTTATGTGGTTCGGCTTCATTTATGTGTATTGGGTCGGTGGTTCGGGTACAGAGTGGTCATGGTGAGAATTGAGGCAATTACTTCTCAAGGCAGCCTAATAGTTGAGAAAGTCAACTGAGAGTTGACTTATTAGTGAACGACCTCGGAATGCGAATTTTATGGCTCGGATAGCTTCGTTAGGTGATTTGGGACAAGAGTGTGTTCGGAATGAAGTTTTGATGTCCGGTGTATAATTAGGCTTGAATTGGCGAAAGTTAGTTTTTGGGGATTTTCGGTCGGCAGTGGAAAATAGGCTATCGGGGTCGAAATGGAATTCCGGACGTTGGAACAGGTCCGTAATGTCATTTTGGGTATGTGTGCAAAATTTCAGGTCAATCGGAGGTGTTTTGGTTGGTTTCGGCGTAGTTTGCGAAATTTGGAAATTTCAAAGTTCATAGTCTTGAATTTGATGTAATTTTGCTGTTTTCGTGTTGTTTTTGGCGTTTCGAAGGCTCGACTAAGTTGGAATAATGCTATGGGGTGTGTTTGTATGTTGGTTGGGGCCCCGAGGGCCTCGGGATTGATTTCAGACGGTTGGCGGGGTTTTAAACTTGGAAATTTGCAGCATTTAGCTGCTGGTGTGAGTTTTTGATGTTGGCCGCACCTGCGGATGTGTAGCCGCAAGTGCGATGTCGCAGGTGCGAAAGGAGGCTGGGTAGGGGAATTCCTCAGGTGCAGAGTGTTGGCCACAGGTGCGAGAATTGGTCCGTTAGTGGGATTGCGCAGGTGCGGGTCCGTAGGTGCGACTAAGTGTCCGCATGTGCGGAAATGCTGGCAGAAGCAGTATAAAAAGGGGCCTCCATGAAATTTGTCTCATTCCACCATTTTTGCATGCGATTGGAGCTCTTGTGAAGGCAAATTGAAGAGGGAATTTGTGGTTTATCAGTGAAGGTAAGTTCTCGGGTTAATAAAAATCGGTTCTATGTTATTTTGTTTGGATAGGCTTGTAATTGAAGGAATCAAGTAAGAAAAAGTTTGGGAAATGGGAGGAAAGAGTTGGGAATTTCTTTTGGCGATTTTTGTGGGCAGTTGTGGTCCGATTTTGATGTTCTTGGTATGTACGATCTCGTGGGAGGATAAGGGTTCTTGTGATATAAATTTTTTCAGATTCCGAGACGTGGGCCTGGGGCTCGGGTTTGACCGAATTCCGGGATTCTTGTAAAATTTGATAGTTTTCGACTGGGTTGTGTTCCTTTGGCATATATTAATGATATTAAACTGGTTTTGGCTAGATTCGGAGCAATCATGATCCAATTCGATGGGCTAGAGCATAGCGGACTAGTGTTGTGGTCTAGTAGAGGTAAGTAATAGTTATAAATCTTGTCCTAAGGGTATGCAACCCCGAACTACATATTTCTCACTGATTTGAGAATGGCGCACATGTCGGATGACGAGTATGTGGCGCGTAATGATTTTTGGATAGGACTAGGTCCTCTCTGCAGCAACTATTGAGTTGCATATTTTACTCCAAACCTTATGTTAAATTATGTTCTAAAGATTGTTGAAATATTTGGGCTATAAGCCGTGTTCGGGGACTCATGTCGATCTGTTTAGACCCCTTGGGGGTTTTTTACTGCTGTTTTTACTCACTATTTATTGATGATTTCACTCAGCCATATTGTGCTTACTGTTTTCGAAACTCAGCCTGATTTACACTACTTGAGATTTAAAAATGATGTTTTGGGTCGAGAACCCTATGTTACTGATTCGCCCGAGAGGCTTTTGAGTGGTTCGGCTGAGTGAGACCGAGGACTTGATTGTGAGGTGCTAAGTGATTGTGAGGTGCTGAGTGATATTAGCGCTTGGGCTGAAGGATCCCCTCCGGAGTCTGTACACACCCCCAGTGAGCGCACAGAGTGACGAGTGACGAGTGATTGGGAAGCATGAGTGACTGTGAGGTGCTGAGTGACGGATTATGAGTGACTATGAGGCATGCCCGAGGGGCTGATTATGATACATGTTTTGCCCGATGGGCTACTTATGATTTTACTACTTTCACTCTGAGCTTATGAAATATGTTTTGCCCGAGGGGCCTCTATATGATTCATTTTAAAGGATTTTTCTGAAGTTGGTTTTAAGGCATGATGATTTCATATATCTATGTTATACTGTTGGAATGAAAGGTTGTACATCTTGTGATTTGATGCATTGATTTTATGTTTTTCTTGCTGCTCAAACCTGATTTATTTTCATTATTATTGAGTTGGTATATTCACATTACTCCATGCACCTTGTGTGCAGATCCGGGTGTTAGGGCAGGGTGAGTTGTCTATCTATTCCAGAGATTCTCGGAGGTTTGCGTGGTAGATGCATGCGTCTGCAGTCCTGCTCCCGCTCTTGCTTACTATTATAGAATTTATTTTCGTTTGAGTTGTACATTTTATGTAGATGCTCATGCCAGTGACTCCGGCTTCTCAGGGGTTGTATTTAATATCCAGTATAGCTTTAACTATTTTATAAATGTTTAAAGGAAACCTTTATGGGTAATCGGTATAGTAAATATGTAAATGGAAGCTTATTATGATTTGGGTGAAGTTTTGGCTGGCCTAGTTTCACGATAGGCGCCATCACGATTGGCCTAGATTTGGGTTCGTGACATACATAAAGTTCTAGACCCGGAAACTCCGAAAGGCATGGAGCTTACTGATCAAGGCTGAACTCGGGCAACACTTAATGAGGTGGTCTACCCGTCTGTCTGTCTGAACCTGCATGCTTGAAATGAAGCTCCCCCAAAAAAGGGATGTCAGTACGAATAATGTACCAAGTATGTAAGGCAATAAACTGAAAGCTGAAACTGAACTAGTAATATAATAAGTGAAAGCAACTGGAAGTCAAAGATAATCTGAAGATATGCTTACCTGTTGATAGTGACTCAACTCTCTCAATATAGAGAGTAAAATAGTTGTCCGGCCCTATAAAGCTCGGTATATATATATATATATATATATATAAAACTTCTCTACCGTAGTTGGCTCGCTCATAGGTGCTCGGCCATACTAGGGTCTGTATCTCGGCCAACTGGGCTCGCTCATAGGCGCTCGGCCACAGTAGGCTCGGTATATAACTTACCAATTGATCAGAGGTTGCCCAATAGGGGCCTGCCCATCGATTATAGCTCGATGGTAATGAAAATAATGTAATACTGTATCTATCGACTCTCTATTCTCTTGATTGGAAGAAAGAAATACTCAATTGAATATTGTACTTACAAGACTAGGAAAAATATACGTAAATTCCGGGATATGAATTTTTCTTTATGCCTCGTTATCAAACTTATGTAATTACGAGATCATGCAAAATGAAGGAAGATCTTAGCCTTAACATACCTAAGTCGATTCTCTTGAAAATCCTTCTAACACATGTCAATCACGATGAAACACGTAACGGAGAGATTGAAATAGAGAACAATATGTATGTTATTCTTGAGAAAGATTGCACCGTACTCCCTTAGATCCGAATTTTCCACGTTGCTATTACACGATAATTCCATATGAATTTTTTACTGAAACTCCATCTGTTACACAGTAGATATAAAACATTTCCATTGCATTTTGTGGCTTAAAGAAAGGTCTTTTAATATAATTCTCCAACAAGAATGAGATAGGGTGCCCGTGTCTTTAAAGTCTTTCCACCACCTCCTTAAGCACTTAATTAGGTGGAAATTTTCTGCCATAATTCTACAAATCTACGTAGAAGTAGTGTCCCCTAGTTATTATCCAAAATGTCACATAATTAATTGTCTACAAAAGTCAATTTACAAGTTAATCTCAAACTTAAAAATCCATAATTACTCAATTATCCACAAAATTAAAATGCTACTCTCTTTTAACACACTTTATACATCTTTCTATCCTGGTCATGTGGTACTTTGTATGGTCCTTGTCCATAAATACGATATCTTGGACTATATTTTATCCCAAAATTTCAAATTTCGACGAAACTCATCTTCTTTGATTTGTTTACCCTCTTAATCTCATGAATTTACTCATCACTTGTTTGAAATAACATAATTCTTATAATCTCATTCCTGAACTTACATCGATTAACTTACGATGAAATTCAACGTTATGAAAATGCAGGATGTAACATCATTCCCCTCTTTGGAACATTCGTCCTCGAATGTTGACCGATGCACTTATCATTATCATAACTCATATTTCTTGCGAATACATTAGGACTCCTCTTTCCATCTAGGAAACTATTTTGTGGGCAGTCCAAAGGCTAGGGAATCCCTCTATTAAGCTTCTTTCTCATGCCACGACTTGTGGTCGGAATCCTTCCAATCTTGTAACTGTTGCTACCTTTTATCATGAATCATGTACGACAAAGACTTTGTGAGTGCGCCTATGCGACTCCTCTCCTTTTTGTTGCAGCTTCTAGCCAATCTCTAAGCCTCACTTTGTGAACATATACTAAATTATGTCAAGTTGTCCCTCTAAGCGTCATTAGCTTTACTACATCTAAGTAGGCCATATTATACCATAACTCTTACTTCGATTTATCGTTATTGAGGTTTGCTACCAACTCTAGGTTACTCTCATTGCTTATCCTTAAGATTGATGGCCTAATCTCATCTCATACTTTGTATCTTTTATCCATCCATTGTCGATTCACCTCAATGTCTATCTACAATCTTCTATTGATAACTTGAAACTTCTTACATAATACCTTGCCACTAGGGCTTACGTTGCATCAAGAAATATTTGAAGTGATTCCCACAATCGTATTTCATAGTATCTTAATGTGATTCACTTTATGGGGTATTCTAATCTCGTGCCATCCGTGAAATATTTTCTCCTCCTATTTTTTTTCAATCAAAGGCCTAAATGTCATCCTTTATCTATCACAATTACATCCTCATTTTATTACCAGGTCAGTATTCTATTTGTTCTAAGTGCTACTACTCATATAATCCTTTGAGCTCATTCAGACTATACTGAGCTTTATATAATTTAGAGAACCCATCAGCTCTCTCTTATTTTCGTGGGCTTAATCCCGAGGGATTATCCATTCTCGTCACCTTCTCACTTGCACTTTCTACCATACTTTAACTTGTGACCGTACATATCCATTTATACTGCTCGCCAAAGGCATGGAGCCTACCGATCAAGCTGAACTTTGGCAATTCTTAATGAGGAGGCCTACCCGTCTGTCTGTTTGTCTGAACCCGCACGCATGAAATGCATCGCCCCCAGAAAAGGGACGTCAGTACGAAATAATGTACCAGTGTAACGTGTCTTTCTTATTACATCATCATAGGTAAGTGGGACAGAATGGGCGTCATGAGATAATCAGAGCAATAATGTGATCTATTATATACTTAAAATATAGGCCATAGAAGTATACGTATAAATGACATCCTACAAGCCTCTAAGAGTACATACTTATCATAAGGTCGGGACAGGGTCCCGCCATACTCATAACATATATACATATATATAAAAGATGTACATAAAGCTCTAGACCCGGCAACTCCGAAGGTCATGGAGCTTACCGATCAAGCTGAACTCGGGCAACACCTAGTGAGGAGATCTACCCGTCTGTCTGTCTGAACCTGCACGCATGAAATGTAGAGGCCTAGGAAAAAGGGACGTCAGTACAAAATAATGTACCGAGTATGTAAGGTAATATACTAAAAGCTGAAACTGGACTGATAATATAATAATTGAAAGCAACTGGGAGTCAAAGATAATCTGAAGATATGCTTACCTGTTGATACTGACTCAACTCTCTCAATATAGTAAATAAAATAGTTTTCCGGCCTTATAAGACTCAGTATATATAAAACTGCTTTGCCGTAGTAGGCTCGCTCATAGGCGCTCGGCCATACTAGGCTCTGTATGTCGGCCAACTGGGCTCGCTCATAGGCGCTCAGACTCAGTAGGCTCGATATGTATCTTACCATCTGATCAGAGGTTGCCCAATAGGGGCCTGCCCATCGATTATAGCTCGATGGTAATGAAAATACTTTAACACTGTATATATAGATTCTTTGCTCTCTTGACTAGAAGAAGATAATACTCAATTGAACATAAAGTACTGATAAGGAAGAATACTGTAACTTATGAGACTAGGATAATGTATGTAAATTCAGAAATATGAACTTCTCTTTATGCCTCGTTATCAAACATCTGTAATTACTGGATCATGCCAAAATGAAAGAAAGGTATAGCCTTAACATACCTGAGTTGATTCTCTTGAAAATCCCTCTAACACCCGTTAATTGCGATAAAACACGTAACAACGAGATCTAAATAGGGAACAATCCGTATGAAATGCTCAAAGAAATAACGTTGCTATTGCAAAATCATCTCTGTTGAAACTCTTTCTCAAGATATTTAGTATTAACGTTACTATTCAATGGAAAACTTGGCTGAAATATTTCTTAATAGGTTAGAACTAACCTTACTATGTAATTGAAAAGCTTGGTTGAACTCTCTTAATACCTTCTCACATGTGTTTGTAATGGAAAGGACATTATAAAGTTAATCACTTGAACACCTAAGGAAAAATGAAGTAAAGATGAAAATCTTCTAAATGGTTTTTACACGTAATAAAAAATGTAGTCACTTTGTGTTTATCACTTAGCTGGCACCTTTCAATTTGATGTATGAGTCATTACTTTGAATAGTGGGTTGCCACATAGTCAGATTTTAAACCTTATCCAATAATTCCCTAATTAATTAGGTAATATCCCACTACCCAATAATTAATCAGTTGCCCACATAATTAAGAATTATCTCAACTTACTTAAAATACTATTCAATGTTAACACACCTTATACACCTTACTATAATTGTCATGTGGTACCTGTCACACCTCCTTTTTTTATACGCCCCAAAAGGGGTACGGGAGTTTTTCCACTTAAAGT
>ML353891.1:13151-33824 GCA_005239505.1 Nicotiana paniculata | reverse complement strand
ATTCATGCAAGAACCCAAAAAGTCTCATTGGGATGCAGCTATGAGAGTTGTCAAATATCTCAAGCACGAGCCAGGGATGAGGCAAGTCTAATGAAGATAGCTTAAGCTAGTTGTCCAAACACACGCAGGTCTGTTACAGGATACTTGATCAAATTTGGTGACTCCCTCATCTCCTGGAAATCAAAGAAACAACATACAGTTTCGAGAAGCTCTGCAGAGGCAGAATACAAAAGTTTGGCAGCAGTGACAGCGGAGGTCGTATGGTTATTGGGGTTGTTTGTTGAGTTAGGGGTGACTATCAAACAACCAGTGCAAATCTACTGTGATAGTAAATCAGCTTTACAAATAGCTGCTAATCCCATCTTCCACGAACGTACCAAACATATAGAGATCGATTGTCATTTTGTACGTGATAGAATTAAACAAGGTCTGCTCGTGCCTCTCTTCATAGGGACCAAAGATCAACAAGCTGACTTGTTAACAAAAGGACTTGGCCATTCACAACATGCCTTTCTTTTAGGCAAGCTTGGAGTGCTTAATATCTGCACCCTCCAGCTTGAGGGGGAGTGTGAAGATTAATTAGTTAGTTAGTGGTTAGTAGTAACTACAGTTAGGTTGTTAGAACTAGAGTTAGTAGACTTAACTATGGTTAAATTCCTCATACATATATCATTGTATCTTTCTCTTTTTTTTTGACAATACAATACACTGATACACTCTTCTCTCACCCTCTCCTCTGTAATTGTAACCGTTTCCTTCTTCTTCATTCTGCACCATTAGCCATTAGCCATGGCAGAGCTTGGTGTGAGCTTGCATGGATGAATCCGAGTTGCATGTAGTGATTATCGAGCTCACAAATAGGAGGACGTGTTTCCGGAACTAACAAGATACGGGAGATAATAACATAATCAGTACGAGCCTGTGGCGACCTCTGTGCAGCATTACTTTGCACTTTTGCAAGAAGCTAGGCTGTTTTCAGAATAGCATTTAATAATATTTTTCTCTTGAATAAAAGATGGAATTGGATTCTGGCTGAAGTTATATTACTTGGGGTTTCTTAATTTAGTAAGATCTGAAAATCTGTCTGCCTGTTTTGGGAGCACTGAAATTATGAATAGAATGCACATCAGTAGGGGCACGTTTCCTCCTTGAGCGAAATTTCAAGAAAGGAGGAGGAAAATTGGCCAGTGGCCATTGCAGTAGTTAAATAGGTTGAGTACCATTAAGTAACAAGTTTGTACATCTGCAACAGCGCAGAATTTTGTTTACAGAAGCATACTATTGAGAGGGTACATCTTTTAATTGGAATTGGCTAAACCAACTTTGTTTTCCATAAGCTTCTCTAAACAAAGCCGAACATTCCGTGCTTCTACCTTCAGAGGAGCATCTTCTTTGTTGATGGCAGTAGTTCTTTGTTTGATGCTATTTAATTCTGTTTTGTAACCTTCGCAAATCTGTGATTGGCTTTATTTAAGTCTGCGTTGTTTGTGTTTTCTTCCTTTGTCCTTATTGTACTTTTTGGTTTGTGATCTGCAGTTTTTTGATGGATATGGATATCATGGAAGATCATTTGAACAGACATACCGGTGTTATCCTGCATCATTCATTGATAAGGTTGGAATGTTTTTAAATTCCTCTAGTACTCTAATCTACTGTGGTAATTGTCTGTGAAGGTTTCACAAAATCCTTCTTGTTCCTTTGACTTCCATCAGATTTTCATTCCCACAAAAGTCTCATCACATCTTATTTCCCCAGGTTGCGTCATGTACATTTTTGTTGTTAAAGAGAAGGTGGTAGGATGGGGGAGGGAATGGATTTTTTTTTGCGGTAAGGGGAAGAGGGGAAGGGAGGGGTTTAACTGTCTAGCAGTTCTTTTTACTATAATTGTACGTCGAAAGAGGTCTTTTTTAAATGGATTAAACCTATATACATACATATATATGTTGCGGAAGATGGATCTTATATGTGTCATAAACTTGTATGTGATGTTTGTCTCATGTATTGCTTCTCCCATTTCAAATTGTTTTCCGTTGGTATTTATTTTCTTACTTTCACTTCAATTCTGATTCTGTTTGTTTCACACTTGGCAGCCACAGTTAGAAAATGGAGACAAAAGTAAGTAAGGCCTATAGCTTTTTTTTAACCTGCGATAGGTGATTCGATCTATGAGTCTTATGTTGCATTTTTTTTATTTTTTCAGTTATAATGCCTCCCTCTGCTCTTGATCGCCTAGGTCAGTTTGTTCTGTATCTTGACATTATCAGCTGTTTAGATTTTGCACCTTTAACAGTTAGCAGCTTGTCCTTTTCTTCACCTGTATTCGACATTGAATGTAAATTTTTCAGCGTCACTTCACATTGATTACCCAATGTTGTTTGAGCTTCGAAATGCTGCAGCAGAGCGGGTTTCTCACTGTGGGGTTTTGGAGTTCATTGCAGAAGAGGGCATGATATATATGCCATACTGGGTACGTGTTACTTCAGTGTAATCTTATTTTCTTCAGTTCAGCTTAACTGTTGCTCGTAAACTCATTAAGATATGGGCCTTGTAGATGATGCAAAATTTATTCCTACAAGAAGGAGATATTGTTACAGTGAAAAATGTAACACTTCCTAAGGGGAAATATGTCAAGTTGCAACCGCACACAAAGGATTTTTTGGATATTTCGAACCCAAAGGCCATGTGAGTTTGCTGAACTTTTGTTACTTTTCTGTGGTTCAATTCCATTTTCTGCTTGTGTTTATGGGGACCCAATTGCTTCTACATAGTTTTTCTAGAATTCATGGCGCACCCAATGTTTGCGTGTATGTTTCTTTAAAAGTCTGTTAAATGCTTGATTTTAAGTTTGTAGTGTTAAGAGATTTAAAAGTGAATGTTCAAAGGGAAAATAAAGCAAGACAAGATAAGCAATCCCTCTGTACCCATTCATATTTTTTGGGGGCATGATTATTAAGTTAAAAACTGAAATTTTTGTGTTTATAAATGAAAGATTGCCCGAGTATTTTAGTAATAATAAAATATTGAAATGTATCAGATTATGAAACAAGCAAATAGGAGATAATAGTTTTCAAAATAGGAGAGTGGGGTGTGGTAAAAATAGACCAAATCCATTTTCCTGAGTTAAGTGGAACTTAAGGACAATTTTGAGTTAAATCATTTAGGAGAGATCACGAGACTAATTCAATGGGATTGGCACTTTATTGTCGGTGTACATTGATAACTACTCACCATATGGAACATTAGATATTGAAGGTCAAATGTTGGTGCACTAGTCATTCCTCTTAACCAGTTAAAAGCTGAGTCAACTTTGAAGTGATATTGCTTGTACATGGATGTATAAGAACATAGAGCAATTTCACCTCTTTGTTGCTGGATGAACTTTTTGTGAGATTGTTTATTTGTTAATGAGGTAAATGTTCCTTGTAGAGCTAGAAGTCGTTAGCAAAAGGGAAACGGAAACGTTTTGTTATCCAGGATTGAAATAGTTATGTCTGACATGTAGCTAGTAGAGAGAAAGGGCCTAGGGAAGAAGCATAAAGATCTAAGCAAGGAGTTCTTATTGTTCAAATACTTTCCGTATTAGCTTTTTCGTTGTCATTTAAGTAACAACTAGAGTTAATGATAGTGTGGTAATGGTTGACATATCTCCTTCTACGAGTAAATGTGGAATTGAATGATATTTTATAGAGAGATAAAGCATGAATAATAATTGACTTTGTCTGTGTTCCATTTATGAATATGCACATATTTGACTTCCGCATGTTCTAATCCATAGAGTGCTGCCCTTTATTCTAATTGCTCTATTATTTGTATGTTTCCTGCTTGAATACTAGGCAAAGTTAGGTGAAATGATTGACAAGTATAGTTTATTTTCATTTTTAAAATTTAAAAATATCCATATACTGATGGATGCTTTGACGTTTGACTTCTTTCCCTTTCTGATGCAGCTTGGAGACGACACTCAGAAACTTTTCCTGCTTAACGACCGGAGATAGTATTATGGTGGCTTACAACAACAAAAAGTATTACATAGACATTGTGGAGACAAAACCTTCTAATGGAATAAGTATTATTGAGACAGACTGCGAAGTAGACTTTGCTCCTCCTCTTGATTATAAAGAACCTGAAAGAGTGGTTCCTTCTCATCCAAGCAAGGCTCCAGCAGAAGGTGCATATTCTTCAAAATTATTGCCAACCACAGCCTTTGGAACTTGGGGATATGGGCCCGCATCTCTACCCTTCTCCACTTAAATACCAGGCTTAGTTCACACTTCGCATGGCACGGGGATTGACCTGTGACCTAAATCACAAGTCCCTCAACCTTTGACACTTGAATTAAATATTATTTGGATATTTCTCCCTCCAAAAGAAATTTACTGAAATTAATTTTCCTTTATCTTTAAGGATTCTAGTGGTACCACATATTATTGCTTATATTAGTTGATCATGCTGTAATACCTATCGATGGAGAACTCCATATTTCAGACATATTTAATTGTTCTTCTGGAAATACTGTTAATCAACTCCTGACACCTATTCAAACTATTTTATCTTATACTATTCAAATGACAGCAGCTAGTTGAGACGGAGGCAATATCTAGTATGGTTGTAGAGACCAACAACAAATTCTTAATATGACCAGAGTTTCATGGCTATTGTGATTGCCTTTCTAAGTTTTAAGTGCATTTTATCTGTACATCTATGTGGTTAACAAAAGGGAGCTTGGTGCTCTTGGAAGTGCGATGACTTTATGATACTTCCATGTTGGGATGTCTGGTGATATTGTTTGGCCAATTGTTATTGGGCCGGTATGCTGCAGTTGTAGGAGTTAGCTTTTCAACTGTAATTGCTTATTCCTGCAGATTACTGTAGACCTTACTATGTCTGAACTTTGTTCTGGTAGCTTAATGATTTTTCGCTCATGCAGGTCAAGAGGCTGCAGCCGAACCAGAAGAGCCAAAATTCAACCCTTTTACTGGTGAAGCGAGACGTTTGGATGGGAAACCGTTAAAACAGCAACCTCCACCTTTGTCCGCTTCTGGATCCTCAGACAAGCGAACCAATGTTACTAATGGTAGTGGGAAGTCTGCTGCGGTTGCTGCTGCAAGCTCTCAAACTTCTAGTCGTCAGTCACAGGGGAAGCTTGTATTTGGCTCAAATGCAAATCGCGCTCCTGAAAAGCAAAAGGTTTTATATCTCTATACATATGCTAATATTCATAATTTTTATTTTTTCTCTTTTTTCCCTTTCCATGCTATATACAAATTTGACTGTTTATACCTTGGTTGTTACTGTATCTCACTCTGTTAATGATCCTCTACATATGCAGGAACCCGTGAAAGAGGGACCTGAAAAGAAAGAAGAACCCAAGTTTCAGGCTTTCTCTGGGAAAAAGTATTCTTTGAGGGGTTAATTGTGATATAATTATGTTCTGTCTATTTACCTTTTATGTATTAACCATTTCTTTTGTTAGTTAAATATCTGAATTATGTTTAAGTTTATTATATAATCTATAAAAATTAGGAGTAATCTTAAAAACGGTTGGCTGGCGTAGACTCTCTTATAACGCATGGAGTAATTTGTTCTATCACTCCACTTGCCTTTTGATCACCGCATTAATCGTAGTTCTGATTTATTTTCTTGTATCTAAGCTTTATTATTACCGAATAATATATTTTTCAAGTGAGATAGCGTGAGTTCGTAAAATTTTCAATACTTTTGCATTAGTACATGAAAGGAGTATTACCAGTTTCAAGAAAAAATTTAGTGTACAACACGCACAAGTAATTTCTTTATTTAAAACCCTTTTTTTTCTTTGTAATTTGTGTGAAAAGGAAAGGAAAAAAAAATACGAAAAACAAATAAAACCGAAAAAAAAATTGGACTCTATTTGATTTGTAATTTTTACAAACAGATGATGTGAATTTGGCTTCAATTTAGAGCCGCCCATGGTTGGGTATGCCACAAGTCATTTTTCAAGAAAAAATAATTTTAGAAAACAATATTTCTAGAAGATACTTTGGTATTTGGTCGAGTGATTCTCTTTTTTTTAAGGGGAGTGATTCTTTTTTAAAAACCTTCGTTGATATTCCTCTGTTTAAATACAAGTATCTTACTTTTTTTATAAAAGAAATTGTTTTAAAAAATATTATCTTTTTAATTTTGTAACTCTTCAATTCTAACATTTCACATGCCATCTTTAATACCACAATATTCAAAAATTTCTTTTACTTTCTTAATGTAATTTTTGATGTATTAGAAATTGAATGTTCATTGTAACAATTATATTAAGTTAATAGTTGAAATATCCATTATTGAAGGCCCTCTTACTCAGGAGGACCTGGCCATTATAGTGGCTCCAGTCTATAACAACGGGAATTGGGACCTTTCTTCTATCTCTTTGAACATCCCCCAAGTATTCAAAACACCATCCTAAACACTTTCATCCCATCCAATCTTATAAAGGAGGATAGAATGATCTGGGAAGCTACCACTAATGGCATCTTCACATTAAAGTCAGCATTTCCCTTCTGGATAATCTTGCCCAACAAAGCTGTGCAGACACAAGTAACAACTACTTGTGGATCTGGAAAATAAAGTTCCAAACAAGATTAAGTCATTCTTTTGGCTCCTTTTCCATGATAGGCTCCCTACTGGAGCTTTCCTCCACCATATAGGGATACATCTGGATCCTAAATGCAACTTCTGTGACCAGGCAATTGAAAAATCTACCCACATCTTCTTCGATTGCCCTAACACAAAACTTTTCTGGACAAAACTTGTCTCAAAAAGTACCAATCCACTTGCAAGTCATGTCTCCTCCTTCACTAGTAGGGACTGGCCAACCTCATGCGCTTTCCTCATAAAGAAACTCTTCAACAACATCATCAATTGGGAAGATCTACTCCCCTTCTGCTTCTGGCAAATCTGGCTTTCAAGAAACAATAATATCTTCAACAAAAGGAAGGATATGGTTAATACAAAAGCTGCCATGGAAAAAGCAACAGAGTATATAACCATATCGGTGAACAGAGCACCCACAAAAAAAAAAAACTATATAGGTCAACTGGAACCCTCTCCAACCAACACATACAAGCTCAATGCAGAGGGGGCTGCAGTCGGGAACCTGGGAAAGGGAGGAGTGGGAGGTGTCTTCAGAAATGCAAGTGGAACTAGGTTCTGGGCTACATGGGAAGTATCCAACACACTACCAACACACAGACTGAGCAGCTTGCAATTCTAATGGGCCTGCAAATAGCTGAAGAAAGGCAGCTAACGCCATCGCAAATCAACACAGACTCCACATAGATAATCAGAATGCTTAACAACGGAAATCTTGTCTTTGACTCATTTATCTTTGAATGCAGGTCAATCGTCCAAAGACTAGGAGACGTGGTGGTGAAGCACAGCTACAGGGAGACGAATATAGTTCTGATCTACTAGCCAACAAGGGAGCCAAGAAGGACTTTTTTGAAAATATTTTTGTAATAGCAGTTCCTCCGGTGTTTGCTACACATGTTTTTTAGGCAAACATCGCAGGAACTGCTTTCTCAACACAAAATTTGGATTGCAATATTGATAACTATGGCCACAACGAGGGGGAATTGATATACCCACCTCGAAACAATGCTTTTGTCCTTTCGCGCCCTAACGGGTAGTTTTTAATGAAACCGCACCCTTTTAACCAAAAAAAAATAGTTGAAACAATGTGAAAGAAATACTTTCATCCAAAAGTGAGGAAGATTATTTTTTCCATTTTGGTGGGACAAAAACTCTTGAAAAATATATTTTGGCAATTAAATACAGGAATAATATTTTTCTAAAAAATATTATTGAAATTTAAACTGTTAAACCCCTAATAATAAAAATCCTACGTTCCAATTATTACCTGATCCATTACTTCAAAATCAAACAAAAAGAAAAGCCTCATAAAAAGTTCGTGCTCTTTGGAATAAGATAATCAAAAGATAAAACCTTTAATTAAAATTTTCTATTTTGTCCCTTTTTTCATTTCCTTTTGTATTGAGGCAATTTCAGTTGAGCTCTAGGGTTTAAGAAAACGGAGATGGCGATGACACAGTGGTGCAGCGCAGCAGCGAGGAGAATGCTGACGATGGCTACGGAGCAACGAATGGCATATTCACCCCTAATATCATCATCTCCAGCTGCCACGTCAGCGGCAATGGGAGGTCCGATTCTGTGCGGACGAGGAGACAAGAGGACGAAGAAAGGTAAGAGATTCAAAGGTTCATATGGAAATTCGAGACCCAAAAAGGAGAAGAAGATTGAACGGATCAAGGATAAAGTTGAGGTCCCCAGGTCTACCCCTTGGCCTCTTCCTTTCAAACTCGTCTAATTTTATTAAGAGTTTTATTGTCTGTACCCTTCAAAAAAAATTGAGTCTTTTTTCTTTTTTTGCAATCCTCTGATAAGAAGATTTATGGGTTCTGTTATGAATCTTGAATGTATTTACTTCTCCAGACAGTTTAGACAGTTGTGTTTTAATTGTTTTATTTAGTTACCAGGTGTATTGCAATTTGCATAAAAAGGTATTATCATATGGCAATGTAAGATTAGGAGTTGTAGGAATTGGGAATAAGAGCTGAATTATTTGGTTATTTGATGTCAAAACTCAAGTAAATTTAACTAATCTCAATCCCAAATTAGTTGGGGGCTGCTGCATCAATCATACTTTGACGTCTTTTATGTTGAACGACAATAACCGAACACAATCCTGCTCATTTATCTTGTCTTGGAACTGGTTATGCCTTGCTTGCATGCAATTTTGCGTCCAGAAGACTAAAGCTCCAAAATGGGATTAGTTTTGGCTACTCATTTTGCCTTCTTCTCAATAAAGATCTAATTTTATAGACATCTAATGTATCTCCATTTCCCAAGATTGGGACATGCCTCTCTCTGCTTTCCTTAGTTGTATGACTTTATGAGCTGATCTAGTCTCGTGCTGTTCTTGTGTCCGAGTTAGATGGTATCATTTTCCAATAGAAAATAAACAAATGGAGAAACAAGGATATGGATTTGCTTTTTCTTCATATTACCGATTGTAGTTGCTGGCTTTGAATACACATCTATAGTTGTAGAACTCGACCATTTAAGACGGACATTTGAAGGGTCCTTCTCGTATATAAGCATGTTGGGGGAGGTTGGAGTGAATTGGCTGGATGGAATCTGCAACAAAGAACTCTGCAGCTTTCAACATTGAACTTCTTGTTTCTGTGTTGTGTGAAATCCAGCCTCCCAATGTCTTTATAGTTGAAGCTCTGAGCAAGAGATGTCCTTTCCTATTGGCGGTTTTGCATCTCATTAGATCAAATAAAGTCCTGTTTGCTATATTGTTACTTGACGTATATGTCACTTTTGTCCCTCTTCTATTCTAATTTTCTTGATCTTGCTCTTAATATTCTTGGACACCCAAAAAAATTAGTGAACCTTCTTAAGTGGCAGGTAATTGACATGCTGGAGTATGTACATATAGTATAGGTTAGGATGAGTATCCCAGTGGCTTCTCACCTTCTCCTTCTCTACTCTCTTTTAATAGATATTTGAATTGGTATATGACAGAGAGAACTGAATGGAGAGTAATCAATGTGAACTTCAATGATTCTGCCAATTACTGCTTTCTACTGAAACTAGTCTTGTTTGGTAGAGATTGCAAATAGAGGCGGGTGGACCTTGGATTTATTCAGACACGGAGCATAGATATACATATGAATCAAACGCCATAGTTTCAAACGTACAATTGGTTCAATATAATGTTAGATCCGTCAAGTTCAAATTTTGGATTTGTCTCTGATTGTGTATATACATTGTGTATAGTAATGATTTTGCATCATTCTTATGGAACATACAACACAATAGTAGCACATCTTTTGACGAGGACAAATCATGCATCTTTCATAATTTGGAGCTAATAGGTCACTCTCACAGGCAAACATGCGATCTTTGTTGTATAATAGAACAAACACCAATAACTTAATTGAATCGGTCAAGATCAATCTGATTATCAAAGTGCTTCTCCGATTGCTCAAGACATCTCTTTTCAATAGAGGAACAAAAAAAGATATTTCGTTCCATTTTTAGTAAAATAGTTAAAGGATATTTCATTAGTAATGAAAAAGGGGTGAAAGGGGATCCGTATATGTTCTTCAGATCGATTAGAAGGTGCAGAAATAGCTAGAACCATCGAGAAGGATGATTTTTGGTCGGATTTTTTCTTGAGTTCATTTGTTATCCAAGGATAAATCATGTGTTTTATCTAGTATGGTATACGTGGTATGGTACATCAGGTGTTTTCCAAAGAATCACATATTGAATGAAAACCCTCTTTTATCTCTTTCCGGAAAAAGAAAAAGAAAAAACCTCTTATATAATGTTAAATTTGAAGATTTCCTTTTATGCGGAGCCAGTGAAAGATTTAAACTATAAATCTAATGACAATGATCCCTCGATTACACATCAAAAACACCTTTGGTGGCATCTTAGCATAAAACACTTTTCGGTTTAAGATCAGAGAGTATTACTTAAACCAAAGAAAACAAAAACCCCAAATCAAAAACAAAACAGAATGCATGAATTGCAAACTTCACTGATGTTGTAGATAGATAGACCTTTGCTTGTTTGCAGCTAATCGGAAGCAGAGGAAGATGACGTAGTATTTTTTTTTTTCTAAGTTAAAGGCATCAGTTGATTTAATTATTAGATAAATTGATAAACAAGAATAAGACGACGTCAAATTTCTCCAAAATTTGAAAATTAGAGTCCTTGTCTCTCGAATGCAATCATTGATTCATTGTATTGGTAAATTATGTTCCTTTTCACTGCAGGATGTTTACTTCCTCTCCTACCTATCTTTCATTTCATTAGTTATTTTATTATCTTTAAATCCAAACAAAAATTCCAACACTAAGAAGAACAGCATATCTGCGCACACTCATCACAATAGTCGAAAAAAGAAGATACCTGTTTTTGTGTCACTTCCACATATAAGGCAAGTACACAAGATTTTACCGAGAAACTGTTCAAACATCAATATATTAGGGATGACTCACGACTGTCGCCAGGAAAAATGGTGTCAAGACATGAATCTCTTAAGATTATCAGAAACTGAGAATGGCAATCCAAATAAATCCTCACATTTTCAATTTCGACTCGATGTCTGACATTTATTTTTGAAATTCTGGGTTTGCAGCTCACAACTACTAAACGGAGAAATTTAAATGAGCATCCTCCCATGCCAATCCCATTTCTCTAAACATCAAACCAGCAAAAATATTTAACGTCTCATTGTTCAACGTTAGTGAAGCAGATGGAATCACTAAGAAAAGAAGATGAGACTGGATCTGACTGTCCTCGCATACCTGCAGTTTCTGAATCTGCAAGTCAATATAGGACAATATTCAATCAAATGGCAAAATTTACAAATATAAATCCTAGTAAAAATCATATAGGTTGAGCTTCAGCAAGTCGTTACCAATATCAAACATGATTCAATTTTAATCACTGAATGTTTAAGACGAGAAAAGCACCAGACAAAAGTATCCATGAAATGGAATTACTTGCAATTTACAACAGATGTTGTGTATCATCTTTCCAACAGTGGCACTTTGCTGAAATTACTTAAATAGCTCAAAATTTTACAAAAGTCAGAGGTCCGAAGTATTCTTCTGTGATGTACAAAAATGGCTGGACCTTTTTAATCTTTATTTTTGGAGTTGATATTTCGAATGACGACCAAAATTAACTTTAAAAGAATTGGAGGGGGGGGGGGGGGGGGCTAGGAGATGAACATAATGCAACTATTGGACACAGCAAATGTGTTGCACGAGGGAATATGATTCTACCCGTTATTCATATGCATGTGAGAGTATCAAACTAGTTCAGCCTCTTCCTTGCCATAGTCATACACTATCTCAATCTGCATCATGCAACAAGTTAAAGATTAGAAAAGGGATTCCATGAAGTCTGCTTGATGGTAAAAAGAATTAAAAAAACTGGGTGGCATGTGACACCAAATTAAAATTTTCATTTTGTGAAAAGGTAAATAGCAATTCATTAATCAGCAGCACTAAGATGGTGCCTGCAAGAATTCATCATGTTACAAAAAGCAAAAAACAGAAGTATTGTCCCTTCCATTCTGCAGGGAACTACTGAAATGAATGTTAATAGGCTAGAGTTGCAAAGAAGAAGAGCAGAAGCTAGGGAAAAGCATGACCTGCAGAGATTGGAGGGTCCTGTCGATTGTCATAGCAGACAAATTTGGATTGGTTAATATAGGACAACTTAGCGCTTTTAGTTCATGTGCGGGTTGATGTACATATCTATCAACTAAAAAAATGTGGGCCATGCAGCATCCCCACTCCCCAGGATACTTTTCCAATAATATATTTATTTTATAACCGTGGTGTCCGGGCCAACTTGCGAGCACCTCGACTATTTCCACGGGTACCTCCCACCTCCCACCAACAACAGGTAACTCTATCCACCAAGGCTTGGATAGATGGAAAGAAATCACCTAGTGTTTTTTGCCTCCGGGAATCTAAGACCTCATGGTTCTCACCCACTTCATTGACAACTAGACCACACCCTTGGGTGCACTTTTCATATTATTCGCTAATAAATAAAAATTATAATTATTACTTTAACAATCAAGCTGGCTTAAGTAAGGCTACAAACTTTTATGGAGGGAGCAAAAAGTTCAAAATAATCTTTTGTCACAATATGCTTGTCCTGCTTCTCTTACTACTCTGTCCTAGATTTCCATCTAGATAAGGAACAGTAATACAACTAACTATAACACTGTATTCTTATGATGTTGATGTGAAATCTTTTTGACAAGTTCCCTCTTTTGACAGTTCAATGTGCATGAATTTTGAAAATAATTGACCAAAACCGACCGTTGTAGCCATATAAAATGAGGAGAATAAAGTTAAAATTTTAGCCAGTAATTAACAATGAGAAAAAACAAATTCAACTCGAGTCAGAGCATTGCCAAGAAAAAGAAGAAATAAAATGAACTAGATATATCGTCAGTGTCTCCAGCATCCAAGCAACGTCGTAAACACAGGCAAAAGATTTAACACTTGGAGATTATTCTAGACGGTATTCGCAGAAACTGACGAAACAGGAAAGCAAATGACTTAAGCAACTAGTGTAACTGACACGTTGAATGTGAATAATGTAAGCACCTAGCATAAGCTGATACTAGAGCGTGATGTAAATAAATATTTACGCAAATTACCCCTTCTGGCGGTACTGGATTTCGGTTGAACTTGGAACCACCAGGTGCCCATGGAACTGTTCATCACAGAAAGAGAAAACCTATTATTAGAAGTCTAAAGAAAAAAGAGATTATTCAATCAATCACGCTTCTAAAACTTGACAGCGTGTCAAAATATTAAGTAGACTTTTGTCTTTGAAAATCTGATAATAAGCTGGCTTATGCTTGTGAATTCTGTATCTATTCACATAAATAAGAAATTTTAAAGTTTCAGATGAGGCAATCCGCATCGATGTAATGAAAATGAAGGACCTACGACAATGACAGCGTCCTGAATAATCGATTACAACTGTTCATTATTTAACAAACATCTCATTGACCAAAGATTCACATAGTCCAACAAGGAAACATGCAGAGGTAAATAGAACAAGATTATGGAAATCAGTTATCTGCTAGTATCTTCAAACTTCCAAAAAAAAAAACTTAAGATGAGAAGTCCTCTACATATATTTCTTTTCTTATCTTTTTCTGTTTTTGTTTTTGTATAAGCATCCTCTAGATATTTTATGAATAGAGACAGTCTTTTTTAAGAAAGATGAATAGACGCAGTTTCTTCCTCCTTAAAAAACCATACTCCCTAAATCCAAGAACTTAACACCACCAACTGTTGTGAGGAAGTGATGATTCCAACAGAACTTTTTCCAGCTTCAACTATTAAGAAAATAATTCAATTGAACACCTGTTTCTCATACAATATGGTCTCCGGCATCATATCCATGACATGTTTCATTCATAGGGTTGAATCCAGTTTACTACAAGCATGAAATTCAAAAGGCAAACATAGACAAAGAGGATTCATACAGCAGACTCCACTTGCTTGGGATTGAGGAAAGTTGTTTGTTATGAAACTCATAAGGGCACATACCAATATAAGGATCAGGGTGCCGCCACTTATTATGGGATGCTTCACCATCAGCTATAAGTCTATCAATAGTTTCAATGTCTTCCTGGATGTTAACAAAGCAAAACAAAAGAAGATGAACTTATCCATAAAATTGCAAAAAGAATCAAACATAATACAGAGAAAATTGAACAACTACAGAAATACAATTCCCCTTGTTGAGCAAAAGAATTGAGCTCCTCATTCATTTGGCCATGAAATGAAATTAGCGCATCTGTAGATGAGAGGTATAGTCGTTTCTCATTATCCATAATGAACCTTAATGCAGAATCATCAATTCCAAAATTAACAATTCTCAATAAGTTTTTTCTCAATCCACATAGACAAAAACTTCAATCATGAACTATTTTTTTTCTTTCATTGTAGCGGTATGCGCAACAATAAACTCATGTTGTCTCCATTATAACTTGTGCATCAAAAACAAATAACCTGGTGATTATTTTTTGATACAGACATGATCAAAACTGTTCACATGAACAAGTCACTCCGTCGAACAGTAAACATATAAACTTTAATTCCAATATCGAATTAAAAAATATGATCCTTAACCGAAAATGACTATTTTGTAAACTAACAAGCTAGTAAACATAAAAATCACCAGAAAAAGGAAAACTAGAAAATGAAAACAAACCACATTTCTGTTGGCCTCAAATCTCTCCCTTAGGGCGTCCGCCTGAAACAAACAAATTAATTAATTAATAAAATGAATCGCCGATTATTCGTAAAACCAGAAGATATAGAGATCGTATGAAGGAAATGTGGAAAATCGAAACAACGGAAGAAACCCTAGGAAATGGGGGATAACATTTTACATCAGGATAGAAGAGGTGGCGATGGACGGCCCAATTGAGAGTGTCTCTGAGGGAACGCCTGTACAGGATCCGAACTCTCTCCTTCTGCGCTGCTCTTCGAGCTATGAACGATGCTTTTGCTATTCCGCTCATCGCTGCTTCTCACTTTCTCAATCTCTCTCTCTCTCAGCTGAGTTATCCTCTTTCTCGATCTTTCTTTTCTGAGCTACTATTCCCTTACGATGTCGTTCCGCAAGCCTAAAACGAATGCGAAGAATATATCCTATTTCATCATTGCGATTAGAAGTCACATTTTTGTTAGTCGCATTTACGAATGAAACTTACAATGTTGTATTCACTCATCTCTTATAAGTCGTATTTGTCGAATCCGTTCTATGGTAATTCGCTAAAATCCATATTTACAGTCGCATCTATTAAAGCGATTTATAAGTTGTATTTTTAATATCCGGTGTAAGATAACATAATCTCCGAAAATCGTTAGTTACCTCATTTGACTAGCAAGCATGTAAATAGCATTTTACATATGTATTTTGTATATTTTTGAAATTATTCACAAAAATTACACATTAGTGAAATTTTTCAGCCAAAATTGTACATTTTTTTTACAAAAAAAGGTCCAAAATTAACATGTACATGATTTTGAGGTACACTTAGGGATGGCACCGCATAGTTATTTTTTCAATTTTCAACCCGTCCCGCCCAGCCCCGCTTAATTTGTGATTTTTTTTCCTCTAGTTTTGGAATTGATTTCAGTTTATTTCGTAAAAATTGCATGGGGAGCCCTACTTGGTCGTCCCGTTTTAACTTGTACCCGCTTTATTTTTCTGTTTGCATCCGTACCCATTTTTTTGTTAATGCTTTTTAAAAAGATGATTTTGCCCTTCTTTATTAAAAGACTACTCTCTCCAAAATTCAAATATACTTTCTCTCCACATTCTATTGTTTATGTCTCTCTTCTCCCGTTCTTCGCCTTTTTTTGATTTGTTTCTCTCTGAAATCAAATGGTTTTTGATTCTTCTTGATTTTTCAACTGTTTGTTCCCCAATAACAGTACGTTTAATCACAGGTACATTCCATTAACTTTCTGATTTTTTTTTTTTAGTATTATTTTTACGATTTAATTTCTGTTTTTTTGGTTTATAGTCATTTTAGTTGAGTCGTTTCCTTTTTTTTTATTTATGATAAAATAGTTTCCTATGTTTTACTTTGATTAGTGCATTAGTTTTCTAGATTTTACTTTTGTGATTGTGTTTTTATATTTTTTGAACGTGTGTTTTTGGTGAAAATTATATAAATTCTTCAGTGATTTTTGGATATTTTGATGTTTTTAACAATTTTGAGAGTAAAATAGATGTTTCTATTTAAAGTGTGAAGTTTATAATACTTCAATGATAGCTTAATTGTAGGAGTTAAAGTTTTATTTTGTGTTTTGTATTTTTTTTATATTATTTTATGAACTTCAGCATTTTTTGGAGTTGAATTTGTGTTCTGTATTTGTAACTTCAGCATTTCTAGGAGCTGCAGTTTTGTTTTGTATTTGCTGAACTTCGAGTTTTTGCTAAAGTTTTGTTTTGTAATTATATAATGCTGAAGTTTTTATTTTTTGTTTTGTGTTTGCTGAACTTCGAGTTTATGCTGAAGTTTTTTGTTTTGTAATTGGTGAACTTTAGCATTTAGGATCTGAAGTTTTGTTTTGCATTTGCTTAACTTCAGCCTTTTTTAGACCTGAAGTTTTAACTGATTTTTTTGATAATGTTCTAACGTTATTTTTCCTATCTTTCTTGAATACTTTCATATTATGTGTGGTTTGAGGATAGCACATAATGTTGAAAAACTAGTTAAACAAGAGAGGAAGATTCGGAATAGCTATTTTGGCAAGTCTAAGGGTGTGACCTTGAAGGACATTTGAGATTATATGATCCGGAATAAAGTTCAAAAGGATGATGTGAATTTCAAACACGTATGCGAGAGTGATGAAGATGCTGTGAAGCTTATGGAAATTCTTGTTGTGGAGTCTGTTTTGTTTGGAAAAAAGAATGAATCAATTGTGTCGCAGGAGTATGCAGCTATTGTTGAAGACGATAGGGCTTGTGCTGATTATCCTTGGGGTAATGCATCTTATGAGAAGCTCATTACCTCAATGAAACATGCTTTGGACAACCAGAACAAAAAGAATGCAACTGAGTATATTGTAGGTGGATTTCTATTTTCACTATGTGTTTGGTTTTGTGAGCGCTTCCCAGATATTCGGGAGAAGTATTTAAAAGAGAAAGACTTCATTGATGCCCCTCAGGTTCCAAGGATGTTACGTTAGTATCTTTGGGAGAGCCTAAATATAAAGAACGTTATGAGGATTACTTCAGTAATCATGGTGTATGTTAATATTTTTTATTTTTGTATTGTTCTGTAGTTGTGTTAATATGTTGACGTATCAGTTTTATTTATTTTCATAACATACTTTTTTGTATTAAACAGAAATATCGTACATTTAGGATAGTGGATATAATTCCTACCGGAGAGGAATTGAATTCAATGCCTTTAATTGGACAATTATCATGCAGCCGGATTCATTCAAAGGTACTGAATTCGGTTCCATCAACTGGTGAATCACCACATAGTCGGAGTCGATCAAAAGAAGGCAATCGAACTCCTATAATTGGTGAATCATTCTTTAGTCGGAGTCCATCAAAAGAAGCCAATTGAACTCCCGTAATTGGCGAATCACCTCGTACCCAGAGTCGTTCTAACCGTTCTAAAATGTCGTTTGACAATGATGAATTAATCAACACAATATGTCGTATAAGTTTTGAGCTGAAGTTTTTTTATTTTTGTTCTTTGTAAAACTACAACATGTTTTAGCTGAAGTTTTTTGTTCTGTTTGTGATGAACTTCAGCATTCTAGCAGCTGAAGCTTTGTTCTATATTTGTTGAACTTCAGCATGTTTTTAAGCTGAAGTTTTGTTCTGTTTTTTGCCGAACTTCAACATGTTTTAGTTGAACCTTTGTTATGTATTTGCTGAACTTCAGCATGTTTTTTAGCTGAAGTTTTATTCTATTTTTGCTGAACTTCAGCATGTTTTAGCTGAACCTTTGTTCTGTATTTGCTGAACTTCAGCATGTTTTAGCTTAAGTTTATTTATGTGTTTGCTGAACTCAGCATTCTTTTAGATCTAAAGTTTTGTTTTGTGTCTCTATACTAGAGGGTAACGAGGGAGGTTAAAAACATGCAGAAGAAGAAAGACACATGATTGTGAAAAAAGTTGTTGAGGAGTATCAACAGGATGAGCGATCTGTTATTGTGGATGAGGTTATGATAAAAGTCAAGGTAAGCTTATTTATAGAGAAGTCTTTTTTTCTGGTAATGTTATACAGATTAATCATTGTTATTAATTTTTTTATATGAATATTTTGATGAGAAGTTTGAAAAGTTGTTTAATATTGTCGATAAATCAAAAGGAATGGACGATGATGATGGAGATTTTGATTTGATGAACTATCGATAATATGATAGGATGAACGACTCGTTCAAACCTCTATCAGATATTAATGATGCTCATGATCCACTGTATAAAGTCGCAGATAAAAATGTAAGAGGTGAGAAAGCGGCTCTTGAAGGCGATGTTCAAGTATTCAAGGAAGTTCAACGTATTGAAAAGCAAGTTGAAAAGGAATGTACCAGTATTGATAGACTGAGCAAAGATGATATGATGAACAATTATCAACCGAGAATGTAGGAAGCAAGAAAGGTACAGCTGATGAAGTTGTCGATACTGAAGAACATGCACCGAGTTGTGCTTTGGGTAGTGATATTGCACAAGGAAATGTGTGTGGTGATGGAGATCATGAACATGTTGGTACTGAAGAACTGACATCGAGTGATGTGTGTACCACTATTGGGAAAGGCAATCCATTTGCGGCTGCACTAGCTATTTGCCAAGAAATTTTAGGTGTCGAAACACAGGAAGTTTATACTACAGGTATAAATATTTTCTATGTTATATATATATATATATATATTATTCATCCCTCCTCCCTCCTTATGAATATGCAGTGGAAGTTGACAATAGTGGTGCTTCAATTGATACAACTCAAAAACTCTATGATGATGATGCATTGCATGTCCTTCCAGAGAATACTCAAATGTTCCTCGGCGTCGTTGCTACACAATTGAATGAAGCTGGAGCTGCTGAGATTGACAAAGGCATGCAGTCCGGTGAAACCGCAGTGGAAGACAAACGTCAAGGTATTCTATAGATCCCGAATTTATTACATTTGATCCAATTATATATTTTCAGTTTGAAATTTTACATACTTTCTTTTCCTTTTTTATGCTTTTTGATGATTATTCAGAACGACTCAATGCAGCTGAAAAAGAAATTGATGAGATCATTCGGCTATATGAAAAATGAGAAATGCATCTATTCACACATGTTGGCTCACAGACAAGTGTGAAGTGTGCTTGTATTATTTTTAAAATTTAATCAGTATTATTGAGTATATTTTTTTTTTTGCATGAAGATATAGGCGTATCTGAAGGTAATGGAAGTGGATCCGTTGGAATGCAAACACCATCTGTGTCGCAACACTTACACCAGGTAGTTATTTTCTGCAATTCGATTACAAGGTGTGTTTTTTTGCCTAATGTGTGTTTTATATCAGTTGTATTTTATACATATATTTTCCTTGCTTTTGCATATCTCATATGATGCATCACAACTTCTTCCAAATCCTAAGAGAAGGAAGATTTACAGTTCTCCTAATGTTATGAGTGACACCAGTGATATCCCCAACTTCAAGATATGTTCATTTTCACTGGGTAGTACAGAAGGGACTGGTTCAGAATAAAGGTGTCTAACGGGTGGGCCGGGCCGGGCCGTGTTGGGTTGTGGTTTTATTGAACCGGGCGGGTAGGGTTACCGGGCCGGTTACGGGTTATTGTTAACGGGTTTAACAGGTTCGGGTTAATCCGATTAAAAACTTAACCGTATGGGTTAGGGGTTTAAGGGGCTGGGCCGGGCCGGGCCGGTTACAGTATTTTTTTTATTTTTTTTTGTATTTGTTATAACTATCGTAAAAATACAAACAAAAAAATAAACTTATAAAAACAGTGTTTGAATAAAGGATGCAAAGACTTTAATATTCTTATATTTAAATATATCATTAAATAATTAGGTACCGTCTAATAATATTAAAATAACAAACTAAAACTTGCAAATTAAACTATTAAAGTTTACATTTAAATATTTAATACTTCAAATTAAAGTTCAAACTTGCACTATACGTCTAATAATATTAAAATAACAAATTAAAACATTAAACATAAATGCATAATACGTCTAATAATATTAAAATAACACAAATTGTCTGAAATCAATTAATACGAATTGTTGGTGGTCTGGTGGATACTCAAGACAACTATTTATATGCCTCCTTAAAAAGCGTGTGCCCATGCACTTTGGACGAAGATTTAAGATTATTCCACAATTCTTGCACTTTACTTTGTAAACTTCTTTATTTTCTTCTACCACATCAAAGTGTTCCCAAACATATGAGCGCACTCTAGAATCAAGGGGCATGATTTAACTTGAATGAGAGAAATTGAGATTGAGAAATGAGAGATGAGTGAAGAAATGAAGAAGAGGGGGGTGTATTTATAATTTTAGAAA
>ML353891.1:0-13079 GCA_005239505.1 Nicotiana paniculata | reverse complement strand
TGGGTCAATACCAGCAAAAACATCTCTGAACAAGGTTCTAGCACCATGCCAAATGTGTCCGAAGAAGAAGAGCAAAGCAAACGAAGAAAAGGTTAAATTTGTAAATTGAAAAAGTGTTAATTTTTTTTTAAAAAAAGTCCCAAAAAAGGGCCATTTGTGCAAATCTGCCGTTGGGCAACGGCTCCCTGCCAAGGTGACCGTTGCCAACGGATAAGTGTGGCCCAAACATTTACAAAACAACCAAAAAAAAAAAAATTATAGACGTTGTACCGGGCCGGGCCGGGCCGGTTAAACCGGTAAGTGTACTGTTCACTTTGACCGGGTTTGAACGTTCCGATTAACCGGTCAAAAAAAAATAAACGGACCAACCCCTCTACCCTTTTACCCAGCCCCACCCGGCCCCCTACATACCGGGCCAGTCCGGTTCTGGTTTCAACCGGTTCTGGTTTCAACCGGTCTGGGCCGGTCCGGTTCTAGGTAGGCCCGACCCGTTAGACACCTTTAGTTCAGAAGGTAATTCTGTTGCTGTTGTTGTTGGTAAAGAGACACAAGAACATCGTGAACAACATGGAGTTGGTCAAGTAATTGTTTCCATTGCTGTGGATTTTTCCCCTGTTGCTGAACCGCAATAGTTAGTTGTGACGGAACAGCAAGAAGAGCAAGCAAAACGAAAAACAACTAAAACAGGGAAAATGATTCGCATGGAGAGTATTTGATTGAAATCTCCTTACGTAATTCCTAAACAAAAGCGAAGAGGGCAAGATTGGAAAGTAGGAAAGACTACACGAAGGTGTCCCTTCCATTATGTTAATCAAGACAATGGATTGATGCAAAGATTCACAGACTGGTTGAAGACGGATGCCAGTGAATATAATTCCAAGCCATTCAGATTAGCTGGAATTGATATTCCAAAGTCATTCTTTACCGAGCCTGTGGATCCTACCTTTGATCTTTCGGATGAAGTAAGTTATTAAGTTTGTTTTTTTAATTAGTTTTCAACTGTATTTCAAAACTTCAGCTTATGTTTGTTTTTTAAATTTTTTGTACTGTAATTCGGTAAACTTCAATTTATTGATGGTAAAAATGTTGAAGTTGTTTAGCTTATTTGCTAAAACTTCAGGCTAAACTTGTTGAAGTTTTTGACATGCAGTCTCTAGGTTTAGTCTGAAGTTTTTTTTCTAAACTTTTAAATCAAACATGCTGAAATTTTTTAGGTTAGTTGCTAAAATTTCATACTAAACTTGCTGAAGTTTTTGACATGCAGTCTCAAGTTTTAGTCTGAAGTTTTTTTCTAAACTTATAAATCAAACATGCTGAACTTTTTTAGGTTATTTGCTAACACTTCATACTGAATATGCTTAAGTTTTTGTCACGCAATTTGTAGTTTTGTAATGTGTTTTTTCTAATACTTATGCATGCTGAAGTTTTTATTTTGACATATTTTTATTTTGTTGTTTTTCATTTGCAGCATATTGAAGTGGGCGTGTATTTCTTGCGCAAGAAACATTGCTATCACCTTCCAAGTTATCCAAAATCAAGATATACAATAATAAATTTAATTTTTGATCAATATATGACTAAATTTGCTAGTGTTCATCCTTCAGATGAACATAAGGATAAAATTAGAATTAGGAAGGAAAAGAGAATGGAGGAGAGAAAAAATGGAAGGGAAAAAGAGCAAATCAAAGAGAAAGAGGACTGCCAAAAAACAGGAATGTGAGGATGATGAAGAAGAAGAAGAAGTGGAGATTGAAAATCTTAACGAGTTTACTTGGCTCATTGAAGAATCAACTGGTGAAAAGGTGGCCAACTACGTAAGAGGCATTGACCTTTCATATGGTATCACATGGGCATCTGCCGAAAAAGTATTCTTTCCATTTCGACTTAAGCCAATGACGGACCAGAGATTTGCGCACTACTTTCTTAGAATTCTGCACTTTGAGAAAAAAACTATATATGTGTATGATTCCATGAGCAATAAACCATATGATCGTGCGGTTGAACATGTCCAAAATTATGCCTGGTTGATCCCACACTATCTCAGATGCTTGGACTTTGGCACACATAATAAAATATATGGGGAAAATCCTGTAAAAAAATTTGCGATTAAGTTGATGAACAAACCCCTACAGGATAACAAGTATGTATTTGGCATATGTTTACTATGCATCTTATGTTTATTATTTTTTCTTCTTGTGTTAACTAATCTTCAATTTTTTTAATGTTCTTCTTGTAGTGTTGATTGTGGTATATTTTCTCTTAAGTTCCTTGATATGCGGTTGAAGCAAGAAGATGTCTCCAAATTCAATCAACGTCATGCGTTGACATTCAGGAGAGAATTGGCTGCAAGTTTTTTGGGCTCATGGAAAGTGAAAACAAGATAGCGATTATGAAACTCCAGAAGAGCAACTAGGACATGACTATGGAGAATATGAAGAGACTATGTGTGAATTTTTTCGATAGAGAATAACTTGTAAATAAAAACAATTTTTTTCTTTTTATTCAAGGATGTAAGTGAAAACAAAATTGGATTTTGTGAATATACATTAATTTTTGTGAATTATGTTATGTCTGTCTTTTAAATTTTTGTTCTATTCACATTAATTAGTTTTTTAGTTGCCTTGGGTTGTATCAAATATGTTTGTCTCTTTTACCATGAACTTAAGTATATTTTTGTGGAAATTCAGCATGCTAAACTTCAGCATGAACTAAATAACTTATGCTTTTAGGCTGAAGTTTTGATTAAAACTCATAATAAAGTGTCGACTGTAGGACAAAAACTTCATTAGTATATTTAGCATATTATCATATTAGCATGAAGTTTAATGCAGGACAAAACTTAAGCATGAATTAAATTTAACTTCAGCATGCAGGAGAAAATTACATAGTGCAGGAGGAAAACTTCAACAGGTTTGTCCTGAAGTTTTTATAAATGAACTAAAAAACTTCAGCATCTTCTGCTGAAGTTTCGGAAAAAGCTCATGACAAAATTATTGAATCCAGGACAAAACTTCAGCATCTTTTAGTGCTGAAGTATTAGCAAATGAACTAAAAAAACTTCAGCTTGTTTATACTGCAAGACAAAGACTTCAGCGTTTTGGTGTGAAGGTTTAGTAAATTATGTAAAAACTCAGCTTGTTTAGTATCATGATTTAGAAAATGAACTAATTTTAACTTTAGCATGCATTAAATAATATTCACTAGGAAATTACATTGTGTAGGAGGAAAACTTCAGCAGTTTGTCCTGAAGTTTTTACAAATGAACTAAACAACTTCAGCATCTTCTGCTGAAGTTTTTGAAAAAGCTTTATGACAAAACTATTGAATCCAGGACAAAACTTCAGCATATTTAATGTTGAAGTATTAGCAAATGAACTAAAATATTAGCATCTTCTGCTGAAATTTTTGAAAAGGCATGTTTTGGTAGTTTTTTAACTTGATACTTATCTTTTTTGCATCTACTATCTACTTTTTGTCTTTTATCACCTACTTCATCTTACATTTAAATTTGTCTGACCATAAAGTAATTGACCCAAAAAATTACTTTTGCATTTACAAATAATAAATGAAGCATTTTCAATTTGATTATGTGAAAACTTTTAAGGTTGAAGTTATTTTTTTACAATAGAAAAACCGTGGACTTATTAGGCTGAAGTTACATTTCTTTTTGCATTTACCACCTACTTATCTTATTATATTCAATTCCTCTGAACGTAAAATAGTAAACTAACCTGAAAAATAACTTTTACATTTGTAGATATTAAATTAATTAGGTGCACTTTTTGGCTATATTAACAATCTCTTCACTTGAAAATTTCATAGTCATCCATAAACTTGTATCATATTTCTTTAAATTTATATTCATCCTTAGCCTTTTAACTTTTTTTAAAGAAACAATGTCTGATGCAAGCGGAAGTAGGAAGCTTAAAATGGATGAAATTACGCAGAAGTGGGAAAGCTTGAAGTCTGATTGGAACAGTAACATACCGATGGCTAATCTTATGCAGAAGTGGGATCAAATAAAGGCTGATTGAGAGAGAATCAGACCACATTTTTTTGCCGATGAATCATTCCAGAACAAGCTTAACCTCGAACGCAGTTGTGAAGGTTATTCAACCTCATTTGACAAGGTTTTCCAACAGTTTGATTATTTTAAGTTTTCCATCTATGAAGACTATGCCAAGCTGCAAAACAGTTGAAGAGTCTTCCTTCTCTTATGGACAGGGTAATAGTTGAACAAAGTCAGTTGCGTGCTGAATTCAACAAGTTGAAGAGTGATCTCATTGGACTTTGTGGTCTTTTGCCCGAGTATCCTATAGTTATCTCCGATTCTGATGAGGAGGAGATATTTCGAAAAATTGATGAGTATTGTTCTGATGATGGCGATGAAGCTTAGTTTTTGTACTCCCTTTTTTATGTTTTTATTCCGTGTTTTTTTGTTAATGTTTTTTATGATTCTTCTTTTTATTTTGTCAATGTTTTGATGATGGTCATATTTTGTTAATGTTTATGTTGTTATATAAATGAAAATCTTTGTTATGTTTTTATGTATAATTTTTTAAATTTGAAGGCTGCATTCTGATTTTAATGTAATAAAATAGTATGTCAACATAAATCTCCATGCCTTATAAGCTTAAGTTAGCATATATAAGTTAGAAACTTGAACCTTTTATGCTTAAGTTTTGTCCAGCAGTTTGCAATTTTTGTAATATTTTTTTCCAAACTTCAAAGTGAATATGCTGAAGTTATTTAGTTCATTTTCTAAAACTTCAGTCTAAAGATGCTGAAGTTTTGTTTGTACATGTGTTTTTTCTGTGTTGTGTGCGTATGTTTGTGTGTGCATATGTGTGTTAAGGATATATATTTCGCTTACAGTTTTTTCTCGCTAAAGTCATGGCGTACTTTTTTAAAATGCAACCAAACCTGTAAGCCGCGCAAACAAATGAGTGGTTTGTACTTCATCAATATATAAAAGAGTCCAAGAGCTTAATTTTTTTATTCCTACGAAAACAATCACATTTCACATATATCATTCAATAATGAAAGTCTAAATTCAGACCAAGGATTATTGAACGTTAGAGTATTTTTCAGCGTGTTTCTTGGAATATGGATGAGGTATTGGAGAAGACAAGCAAGATGTTCTGTTATGCCCAATTTACTTAGATCGGCTGCATTTGGTAGATTTCGATGGTACCGATTCAATCGCAGGTATATGCCTCTTCTTTGTCTTCTTCCTTGTAAAAACTCTACATCGGGAGGTTTTGTGATCTCAGATTCTATATTTTGTGGAATATCCCATGAATTTTGATCTCCCATGGTATTCACATGTCCTTCATATGTTTTGAACCATGTTTTCTTTGAATATCATTTTGAGCAGTAATCAGATTTCAACAAATATCTTTTATTAATAGCAGCAATTGCATGTGGACAGGGCAATTCATCAAGTTAGAATTCCAAGAAGTCACAAGTTCTCTTCTTTAAGTTCACAATGAATTCCATTCCTTCACTATTTATTCTAAACAACATTGAATCAAGGTTGAACACCTAAGAAGTAATAAAAAAGTAAGAAAAACTATATTAGTGTATGCTTCAAAAAGAAAAAGTATGAAATTTTTTATATGTAAGTCGTAAATCACTGTAGCAGATATAAAAAGCTGAAATGATTATGCATTAGTTAATTACTTTAGAGAAACACGCTGAAGTAAATCCTGAAGTTAATAAATATACTCACAAACAGTTTGCAAGCCAAGACCATCTTCTTATTCATCTCTTTTTCTGCCCATATTGATACTTTGTGAAAAGTTTCATTTGCTTTTTTTCTCCGTTCGTAAAATCACTCTCCCAACTTTTCTTGGATGAAATCTAACATTCTTAAAATAGGCATATATCTCGCTTTTAGTAACACAGAATAATTTATTAATTCTACCATATTTGTTGTCAGCATATCATAACATCGCCGTGGGAACCACGATCGAGCCAATCTCTCTGGCGGCTCTTCCATTATGTAATTGTATGTTTTCTTGTCAACACTTTTGATTTGGGACATTAACTGATAAAAATCTTCACGTTTGTATGACCTCGCATCGCTTTGAAAAAGATTTATTACAGTGGCTTTTACATGTCTTTGCTTTAAATTTTTCTCAAAGAGATAGAGGTAGATACCATGGTGAGCTTCAGGATAACTTTTCTAATCCCATTTGCGATCGATTGGTTTCTAACTGATAAGAAAACTAGTTCACGGCGGACTTGAATTGCTTTTCTCATTTCCCCGAAGAGCCAAATGTATGCCACATTGTTTTCTGAATCTGCTACACCAAAAGATAGAAGAAAAAAATTGATTGTTTGCATCCTTTGATACAACAATAAATATAACACCACGATATTTTGACTTTAAAAATATTGCATCTATTGCAATAACAAGTCTACAGTAGCACCAACCACCTATTGATGTCGCAGGAGCAAAGAACATGTAAGCAAATCTGTACAGTGAAACACAAAAAGAAAAATCATAAGGTGTGAAGTTTTTCAAATAGGAACATTTGAAACTTCAGGCTGATGGTTAGTATTGTTTTGCTTACCGATTCTGCTCATCTTTTTTTATGCTAGTGTACGTCCCTGGGTTTCTATGCACCATCATGTGTAGGTATGAAGGAAGAATATGGTAGTTCTCTTCTGGTGTTCCCCTTATGCAAGCAATAACTTTTTGAATAGCGCGCCATGCCTTGTGATATCTAATGTCAATTCCAAATTTTTTTTCATTTTATTTTCTACAAAGGCTGGTGTAACCTCTATCTTTTTGTCTCGAACATGTTCTAAAATTTGTTCACTTACAAAATTTGACGTAACATGCTTCTGATTTGATTATCTTGCATCAACCGAGCACTCATGGTTGTTATGATATTTTATCACCCTGAAAAGTATGAAATTTTTTATTTTGGTAGCATGTATATTCCAACCACATTTCTCCACGATGCATTTCAGCTCGTATCTCTTTGAACATGATCTAACATCAGTGAATTCAACTTTTTGGTTTATCTCCAAGCTGCAGAAAAATTTAGTCATGTTTTTCTTGTTCTCAAAAATTGATCCTACTCTTACTTCCCCAGGCAATGCATTGTGCCTAAGTATTTACATAGTGGATATTCTTTCATCTTTCTCCTTACTCTTTTTCTTGATTTCTTAGAAGCACTAGAAGTTTCAGTAATTTCTTCAATTGTATCTGATGTTACCTGTAACGACCCGGTCCGTCATTACGTAGAACCTGCATTATAATTGCTGTTATTGACTTATCATAGGTTGGTTATTCTGTTATTGATGTGTCAGAGTCGATAGGCTTGAAAATCGAATGGTTGTAGTGAGAGTTAAGTCATGGAGCCTTTAAAGATAACCTTATAATGGGAAAAGTCAACTGAGAGTTGACTTATTGGGAAACGACACCAGAATGCGGATTTTATGGCTCAGATAGCTTTGTTAGGTGATTTGGGACTTAGGAGTGTGTTCGGAATATTTTTGTAATGTCATCTTGGATATGTCTGCAAAATTTAAGGTCAATCAGAGTTGTTTTGGGTAGTTTCGGCATCGTTGGTGGAATATAGAAAATTCAAAGTTCATAGGCTTGAATTCGATGTGTTTTTGGGGTTTGATGTTTCGAAGGCTCGACTAAGTTTGAATGATCATATATGATGCGTTGGTATGTTTGGTTGGGGTCCCGAGGGGCTCGGGATGGTTTCAAGTGGTTAACGGGGAGTTTGGATTGGTTTTGATATTGCTGATGTTGTTGTTACTGGTGTTTTCGCACCAGCGGATGGGGAGCCGCAGGTGCGGTTCCGCAGGAGTGGACATGGCACCGCAGGTGCGGAAGTTTGGCTGAGTGAGAAGAGTTCGCAGGTGCGAGTTAATTGTCGCACCTGCGAGGCCGCAGGTGCGGGAGGTCGATCGTAGGTGCGGAAGTTGAGGTCCTTGGTATTTTCCGCTGGTGCGCACCTGGGATCCGCATGTGCGAGTAAGTGGTCGCAGGTGCGGAATCACTGAGCAGAAAGCATAAAAGCGTGCCTTCGCGAATTTTAGTCATCTTTCTCAATATTTCATCCGGGTTTGAAGCTTTTTGAAGGGTTTTGAAGAGGGGATTCGATAGTTCTTCATTGAGGTAAGGCTTTTAGACTCTAAAATCGTTTACATGTGATTAAAGGACGGATTTATGGTGGAAAATTAGGGGAAAATCAGTGCAAATTGGGTAATTAGGGCTTGGGTTTAAGAGGCTTTAAAATGGGGATTTGAGAGGTCATTTGGACTCCGAATTCAGTGTTCTTGGTATGTATAGACTCGTGGGAGGACGAGGTTTCTTGTGGTGTATATTTTATTGAGTTCTGAGACGTGGGCCCGAGGGTCGGGTTTGACCAATTTCGAGATTTTTGAGTATTTTTAATACATTTCGATTGGGATTAGTTCCTTAGCATATTATAATGATATACATCTGGTTGTTGGTAGATTTGGAGCAATCGGAGGCCGAATTTAGAGGCAAGGTCACTGCAGAGTAGTATATTAGTCGGTTTTGAGGTAAGTAACGCTTCCAAACTTGGAACTAAGGGTTCGAAGGCCCAAACTACTTGATATTTGATGTTAATTAAGGTGACACACATGTCAAGTGACGGGCATGCGGGCGTACACCGAATATTTGTAGCCTGGATCATCCCATGGAACTGTATAATGGTTACCCCAGGTTGATATTTGTACTGTGAAGGTGGCATTTACCTTGAACGCAATAGAAATCATGCTAAGTATAAATGTTAAGGCTTCACGCCGATATGTTCAGACCGGAACGGTCAATTATTGTTGTCTCTATTTATGATTATTGTTTGCATGTACTCAGTCCTGTTATAGTATATGTTTCATGCCTCAGTCTCGTAAGTTGCTAGTTTATTCTATATTATCATTGATTTGGGCTGATTTTCATATGTTAGAGCATTGTGAGTGAGACTGGAAGGTACTGACTGAGTGAGGCTTGAAGCCTGGTTTTGAGACAGTTATGAGGTCGGACTGCACACCGCAATGACCCTGGAATCATGCCTTCGTTGGCTTGATATAGCGCTTGGGCTTACAAGAGCCCCTACGGAGTCTTTACACCCCCAGTGAGCGCACAGATATTGAGGGATGGATCTTCCCTGGGCATGGATCTTGTCCGAAGCTGATGTTATGTGAGGGATGGATCTTTCCTAGACATGGATCTTGTCCGAGTCTTATGTTCCGGAGATGGATCTTCTCTATGGGGTTGGATCGGCCTTTTTCCTCAGTACTAGGTGACTGTGTCACTTGTGTTGACTGTGTCACTTGTGTTTATGTAATATCCAAGATGGACTTTCCCTCGACCGGAAGGCCGTATTCTAGTACTGAGTGGACCACCTTATGAGAGTTTGATTATTGAGTACACATCATTCTTGATTCTATATGAATTCATGCTAGTATGCATGGCTACAAACACAAATTGATGCATATTGTTTATTTTCTGATATATTACTGTCATGTCCAAGTTATATACTGTTGTTCGAATTATTGGAGGTTTAGTCCGTCACTACCTCTCAGCCCGCAGTTTGGTTTCGTTACTACTGAGTTGGAGTACTCACATTACCCCCTGCACCTTGTGTGCAGATCCAGGTATAGCGAGATTCAGCTCTGGTCAGTGAGTAGCAGCAATTTTCATCAGAGTTGACGAGGTAGCAGCTGGAGACCGTGATCTCGTCTTCTCTTCCTTTTCTACCTATCGTATTTATTTTCAGACTATGTTGGTCATTTCTTTTTTTTTTGGTTGTATTAAGTACTAGCAGCTCATGACTGTGTGACACCGGATCCGGAGTTTGTAGGATTTGGGTTTTGATTTTCATAAAATTGTTTCCAAATTCTGATTTTTTATTATTATTATTATTATTATTATTATTATTATTATTATTATTATCCACATACTTGTTAAGAAAGATATTCTATTGGTAATTTCATTTAGCTTAGGTTAAATGGGTGGGTTGCCTGGTTTCACGACATGCACCATCATGACTCCGGAATTGGGTCGTGACATTAGCGGTATAAATTCCGTATTTTCTTCATATTCGTTGTTGCTTATCATTGCAGAAGATAACAAAAAACTTTGTTGGATTGTGTGTTGGTTGTCAATTTATATTATTAGTTGTCCTTCTTCTTCTTGGTCGTCGACAAACTGGTATGAATTTATTGTAGCAGCGGGTAATTGTTGCAGCATTCTATATTCTGAAGCAACTGTAATGTTAGAAGGTTGTTGCTCGTTGTCTACTTTCATTATTGGTTGTCCTAGTTCATGTTGATAATCAGCAAATTATTCTGAATCTATTGTATATGCAAGAGATGGTTTGAATGTTGCAGATTCTGAATCACCTATACTGTCAGAAATATGTTGTATTTTTCGACGACAAAATGAAAATTCTTGTTGGCTGAATCAGTTATTAGCAAATGTATACAAGTACTGAGTTCTTCATCTGAAGTTACAAGCATACCTTTGCTTGTATTTAGTTTGATATCAAACCCTACCTTTAGTGAATATCTGCTTGAATCAATATTTGTAACTTCACTAATTTTCTTCAGGAAAGTATTGAATGATACTTGTTTATTAAGCAGAACAAGTTTTGTATCATGATCCAAGTATTTGAAATCAAGAGTCCACCTCCCATTGAAAGTAATAACAATGCAAATCGAACTCACCCGGCAGAAGTATTAGGAAACTGAACGAAAGAATTTAATTGTGAAGTTCATAAAAAATGTAAGCACGTTGAAGCTGAAGTTTGAGAAAATGTACTAGAACATTTCAGCTTGTTTATACTGAAGTTTTCGAAAAAAAAGCTCATGAAAAAGCTGATTAATGCAGGACAAAACTTAAGCATGAAATAAATTTAACTTCAACATGCAAGAGAAAATTACATAGTACAGGAGAAAATCTTCATCAGGTTTGTCCTGAAGTTTTGACAAATGAACTAAACAACTTCAGCAGCTCCTGCTGAAGTTTTCGGAAAAAGCTCATGACAAAACTATTGAATCCACGACAAAAATTTAGTATATTTTTGTGCTGAAGTATTAGCAAATGAACTAAAAAACTTCAGCGTTTTGGTGTGAAGGTTTAGCGAATTATATAAAAACTCAGCTTGTTTAGTATCATGTATTTAGCAAATGAACTAAATTTAAATTTAGCATGCATTAAATAAAATTCACTAGGAAATTACATAGTGCATGATGAAAATTTCAACAGTTTTGTCCTGAAGTTTTTATAAATGAACCAAACAACTTCAGGAAAAGTTTTATGACAAAACTATTGAATCCAGGACAAAACTTCAGCATATTTAGTGTTGAAGTATTAGCAAATGAACTAAAAACTTCAACAGATTTCTGCTGAAGTTTTTGAAAAAGCTCATGACAAAACTATTGAATCCAGGAGAAAACTTCAATATATTTTAGTGCTGAAGTATTTGCAAATGAACTAAAAAACTTCAGCATCTTCTGTTGAAATTGAAAAGCTTATGACAAAACTATTGAATCTAGGACAAAACTTCAGCATATTTAAGTGCTGAAGTATTTGCAAATGAACCAAAAAACTTCAGCTTATTTATACTGCAAGACAAAGATTTCAGCGTTTTGGTGTGAAAGTTTAGTAATTATGTAAAAACTCAACTTAACAATCATGTGTTTAACAAACAAACCAAAAATTTCAGCATGTTTGTCCTCGTGACAAAATTGTTGAATGTCTATGTGTTCTGCATTTAACAGTATTCATACGCAAGAATTTTTAGCTTTCACTTTGAATTATAGCTTGACTTTAGAATTCAACGTGAAACAAATTTATTCTATATCTTTTATGCAAATTTTTGAAGATCTATCAGTGAAAAGTTCATGTTTCGTCCGTCAAACAACTTCATGCAACCGTGATTAAAAAATATGGGTTGATTCAATTAAAACATAAAAAGCATGATGAATTCATGAAGATCAATCAGTTTCATAAAACTAATTTGAATTCTGAAGATGATTTGTAATACTTACAATGTATTTTGTAATTTTGGAATTTGAATCTGGTTGTGGTTATGGCAGATGCGAGAGAAGATCTGAGAGAGGGAAGGAGAGATGGAGGAGAACCGTAAAGTGGTTTATGTGTGATGCATTTTTATATGTTTTGTCAGGGATATAATGGTCATATTGTTACGGATGTTTTGTCAATCGGTACCGAATCAATAATTTTTAAAAATAGAGTACAAGTTAAAATATGGCACAAATATAGAATATGGTTGCAAATAGCCCGTTTATTTCGTCCATTTTCGGGCTTCGATGTTTAATGAATCTCATCAAATACATATACGAATTTTTTAGAGGCTCGTAATATTTCTCTAAGCCATAGCTTCCCAATATCATTTGAATCACCGCATCATCCAGTTCAACAATTAATTTAGAGTATGAAATCGTTTCTTCACAGTAAAAGCGAAAGACAATATAACCAACAAAAAAAATTACTATTATAGTAATTAATTATTTTACTATAAGAAAATTAAAAGAACTTACTAAAAGAGCTTATTTCATCGTATAGGTTACTGAAGTCGATGTAACAATTAGTTATAATCACACCATTATATCATAATTTGAATTTTGTGGGTTTTAAATTTTTTCGTAGTTCATTTTAACTATTGTCTTATTGAATTCACACTACATATATATAATGAATTTTTAAATATAAATATATGATCTTAGCAAAAATACTCGGGGCGCCCTATTNTCTCTCTCTCTCCCGTTCTTCGCTTACGATCGTCATTGTGCTTTGATATTCATCGCTTCAACTGTTTGTTCTCCAACAATATTACATATAATCACAGGTACATTACAGTTATTTTTATCTTTTTTTTTTTTGTGATACTCATGTTTTTTTTTTATATATATTCATGTTTGATCGGTTGTTAGGGGTTAGTTCTATAGTGATTTTGCCATCTATACCTTAATTTTATGGAGCTGATTTTTTTTTGTGTGTGTTTAATTATTGGTGTTTAAATTTGTGCCTTTGCTGAGTTTTTTTTTGTTTTGTTTTG
>MDKI01253953.1:0-28124 GCA_005239505.1 Nicotiana paniculata | reverse complement strand
TAATTATATTTTTTTATTTATTAATTACTTTCATAAATTATTTATTTATTAAATATTGGGTATGTAAAATCTAGCCAAAAAACTTGCCTATTTTCGGACCTAAACTACCCAGTCCCTTAGCCCAATAAACATCAGGCCCAAACCAAATAACCCCTAGCCCAACTGAATAAACCAACCCGACCCAAGACCCTAGCTAATTGTGGTCGTTGATCTCTGAGATCAACGGTCCACGTCTAATCCCCCCTTTTTAAAATCACCAAACCCCAAGACCTAATCCCATTCCCCCTAAACCCCCTGCCTCTCTGCTCTCTCCCTTCTGAAGAAACCTAACCCGCGACCTCTAGAAAATCCCTCTCCTAATCCTTCTTCTAATGGGAGTTTCTTCCCATTCACTTACCATATTCGTATATTTCCACTACTGGGTGATTCTCTGCAGTATCACCTAGTACTTGCCTAAACATGGGATAATCTTACCTTGATTCTGTCCGATTGACTCCCATCTCTTGAATCTTGATGATATTCCATGCACACACGTTTATTCTACACCGTGTGAGTCGGATTTTGCTTATATTTTAGTTGATTCGTACTTAACCCTAAACTAAGGTTTACAGATTTTCTTTTAATCGAACAAAAATTGGTTCTAGCATTTGATTTTAAGTATTATCTCGTCTATATTCTTCCTATTATGTGTAAATTTGAATTTTTTTTCTTCTCTGTCAATTTTTCACTTGCCCTAAAAGTTAGGGTTTTAAGATCTTATTTTCTTAATTAATTTGATTCACTGATTTTTGTGCTATTTGTGTCTCCATTCATCTTTGTGTGTGAATATTCTGTTAAACCTTATTTTTTCTAAAAATTAGAGTTTACTTATTTTGTCAAAATCTGATTCGATTTTGCATGATAATTATTCCTTATTTGTGTTTGATTTATAATTTTCCTTATTTACTCGCTCAATCTCTGTCACTATATAAACCCCTCCCCATTCGACTTTGAAAGGGACCGGAATCATTGAGAAAAAATTACTAAAAAATTAAAGTTGTGTGCTCTTTGATCTCTAATACTCTTGCTCCATATTCTTGTTCATGGCCGGCTGAAAGCCAAGGCCAGAAATTTTGGGTTCTAGCTATTTGTCGATATTCATAACACTGTGGACATCCTTTCTTTCTTGTTTTTCTCTTAATTGGCGAGTTACCAAACCTTTGCCATTTCATTGCCATTTACATGTCATTAGCATGTGTTTTCACTTATGAAGATTGTTGTTCAATGTGTTTCTGGGTTGTTCTCGTATGCAATTCTGACTGCCTTACTACAATTTTAGGCCTTTATAATCTTAATTCCATTACGTTTGTGGTTTGAGACATGTTTAGACCTGCTTTGAGGTGATTAACTTCTTCTAAGTCTGCCTAGCCTATGTGTTACTGATAGCCATCTGTACTGTTTAAATTTACTACTTGAGCATGTTCACATATCCCCTTTATATGGGTTAGTTTACTATGTATGAGTATATTCATTAAGTATATAGCATAACTCTCTTTGTTAAAACACAAACATGTTCTATTAATTGTTTTATGTGCTCAACTTGAATATGTTTGTATCCCTCGGTGTTGTCCCTTAACCTCAGTCTGTTCCTTTACTACTTGGTATCTTTGAGTTCTTATTCTTAGACGGCTTAAAGCCAAGGCTACTTAGGTTCTATCCTTTGACCTCCCTAGTGTGAGCACAGCTCAGGGTCCAATTGAGACCTTTGTGAACTCTAACACATTAGGACTTAGTGCCTAGTTACTCTCTAGAACTCTCCTATTAACCTCCCTAGTGTGAGCACTGCCCTGGGTTCCTGAAGCCCTTGGGAAATCTGACGCACTAGGGTCTTGGTTCTATGTGCTCAGCTCAGTTTTCTACCTACTAGGTGAATCAATCAGTTTCTCGCTTCCTTATGTCAATGAAGATGTATTTTCTGGGTTGTTGAATGAAGATCTGGCCTAGCTGGGTATATCTTTTGGCCTGTTGTAGGCTCCCTACAATTATTTTATTCTGTAATTTATGCAATTCATTGGGTGTGTAATAATCTTGTAATAACATTTGGGGTATTAGTAAAATTGGGAAAAGGGGGTTTATCATAATACTTGCATAAAAATGGGTAGAAATCCTGCCTATACGTGCTCTACTTTGCTCAAATGTGTTACTATGCTCAAATATGTTAAGTTATTATGTGTTAGAAATCATTCCTATAGGTTCTCTAATTTACTCAAGTGTGTTCTGCTTTTACCTGCTAGAAAACATGCCTATAGGATATTAAATGAATAATATCTCAATGCGCACATACATTAGGCTGTATAGGATTTTGTTAATCTACAAAATTTAGATACCATGCCTATAGGATGTAAAATCTGTTTCAATTATAACTAAAGAAATCCTGCATATAGGGTCTAAATCTATTATAATTATTATCCTGCTAGTTTCTTTCAAGTACTAATGCCGAATTTTCAACATTATGGCATCATCATTGTTAGAAAGAATGCATATAGGATTCTATTAAGAAGTTTCGAACATATTCCAGTGATTACCATTGTTAGTTACTGCGTGAATCACCTAGACATCATGCATATAGGTTTAATCTCTTATACTTATGATCAGTAGGCAACTACGTAGGCTTTTAGAAATCGTATTAAGGAAATGGCTTTTACATCTAAAACTGCCTGCTTATTAAAATCCAAAATCACATAGAGATCATGCCTAGAGGATTCTACAACCTTAACTTGTTTAAAATCTTCAACCGTCAAATGCCTAACTTGTGTGCGTGCATTTATTGTCTAAGTGCAGAGGCGTACTTGAACCCTTATTTACCTATACATGAAAGTCTAACTTGTTTTGTATGTCACCTAGTTTTCTAATTTTTTGAGCAACCTAAGTTAATTCTAGAACCACCCCGAGATAGAGGTCCAAATGTCTCCTGGACCATAGGTGTGGGACGGGTAGAACACGCATAGGGTACGATCTAGAATCAACTAGTGCACTTTAGGTAAACAACTTAAAGATAGTAATAGGGTAGCAGGAGATGATAGTATGTGCCCGCTGAATAATACGAGTAACACCCCAACTCGAGGGAGTTATGAAATATTATTTATGTTGCACAAGGTGGTCCTTAAGGCTAAAAAACTTAGGACACCCTATCTTTACTTTTAAATCAATTATTTCTTTATTTTCCCAACTTTATTTTGTGTAGACTAATTCATATAATTCGAGTTCAACTGGGACCCACCATTATGGGCCTCTAAGAGTGCCTAACACCTTCTTCTCGAGGTAATCTGAGCCTTTACCCCATCTTTGGTGACGCAAACTGATTAAACCTGAATTATTTGCAAATAGGTTCCCTAACGCACCTCAAACCCATTAGGTGGCGACTCTATTTTAACACTCTTCCTTTAAAGAGTTCTCACATGTCGAAACCCGATTTAGCGAGAAAAAGGGGCTCGACAAGCATGATTCAACTATTTTAGTGTTCAATTTAATGTCATTTTGTGTTAGTTGAACGTATGGGAACAGTCTATTGTTGTGGTATTCTTCATTATGATTTGCACTCTGTGATCTCTTAATACTAGTTCTGTACCCTATAGCATCTTAACAAATTTAATTCTGGACTTCAAAATCAGTCCACTTCAACATGAGTTTTACCATTGTGGTTCTATGCTATTTCTGCATATTGTGTTTAGATAATACCCTAACTCTATGGAGAGACCCCCCCCCCCTGCTTGAATGAACTTTTTACTAAGTCCTGTGTATATTGGAATGCTCTTTAGTACTGCCTTAAGAGTCTATTCTAAACTTATTCCACACCATCGTGGTTTTCTAAAATACAAACACTCTATTTTTGTTAATTAGACCTTACTCCTATTCTAATATGTTTTTACTATGACTTGGTTCATTTGCTATTCTTTCCTCTCTGTGATTATCAATATATGTATCCTTCCATTATGTCCAAGTATTGGTTAATATGGCATTAGGTTAGACTTAATTTAGTTTAGACTCTTAAATTTCAACTAGTGCAACCTATGTTAGCAAACCTGTTTCTTCTCCTAATTCCTATGATGACTGTTTATGTGGTACTTTGGCTATGTGAACCTGGCTTGATTTGCTGGTCTACTTGACTAGTTGTGTTGTATGCTCATTCTAGGAATTTCTGTCCATTCTCCCTACATGTTACTCTAGTATTCTAAATTCCTATTCTTAGCCGGCTGAAAGCCAATACTACCTAGGTTCTTTGTTGGCCTCCCTAGTGTGAGCACTGCTCATGGTCCAATTGAGGCCCTTGTGAACTCTGACACACTAGGGTTTGGGCCCTAGTCATTCCTTTTACCTCCCAAACTGCCCCCTAATACTCTCATTCCCTATCATGTATTGTGTTTTATATTGTTTGTTCCAAATGGTGCAACACTTGATGTTGTGGCTCATTAAAAACGGTCTGAATTCTTCCCTATGGACCTGTGGTCGTGTGGTATGCTATGTCTGAAGTATTGAAGGTCAGTAAGGTTGGGTATTTAGTTGTTTCATTTGGGCTTGCTGTAGACTTGTCTGCTGTCATGTAATGTTACTACTTTACTTATTAATTTGGGTCTGTAATAATACCTTTGTATAAACAATTGGGGTGTTAGTAAAAAGGATGGGGTAGATTTTAATATTAATAAGCTATGGCTAGATAACATGCCTATAGGATTAAATGAGGCACTTGCTTTATGTTATTCATTCTATATGCACACTATAGAAAGCATTCCATTATGAAAAGCACACACCTGCACTACTTGATCATTAGTAAGAATGCCCCGATATCTTTGTTCCTATATGAGAGAACCTGCCCGTAGGAGACAAATATCATGGAAATCCCCTCTGATTTGCATTACTGCAGCATATCCACTAGAGATCATGCTTATAGGACTTTAATCATTTCATTTTATATTACATCGCATTGTTCACCTAGAAAACCTGCCTATTAGGCTTAAAAATAAAATCAGTTTCCCAAATGTTAAACGTTAGAAATCCTGCCTATAGGATGCCATTGTTGTCTTAATAACTGGTAATCATGCCCTTTTTACATTGTTCATCACTAACTTAATCCATTATCAAGTGTCTGAGTAGTTCTGAGTTTCTACTCCCTCTATTACATAAATCATCTAGGCGCAACATCTATAGGACTAATAATTGAGGAATTTGCCTCCTCAATAATCAGTGTCTAACGACTTACGCAACCCTATCTATAAATCTCGATGGTTGCAGAAACTAATTGCATGCCTGAATGCCTATGACATAGAAATCATGCCTATAGGGATAAGTTCCTTAATTTCTAACTTCCTAACATGAAAACTTGTTTTCGCGTGCATTTGGTGTTTCAGTGAGGAGGCTAACATAAGCCTTTAACTACCTATATGTGAAGTCCAGCATGTTTTGTATGTTGCCTAGTTTTGACATTTACTGAGAAACCTAATTAAAGTCTAGAATCATCCAAAATAAAGGTCCAACACCTCCTGGACCATAGGTATGGACGGGTAGTGCACGCATAAGGCACGGAAGATAATTGAACTAATGTGCTTTAGGTAACAACTTAAAGATAGTAATCGGGTAGAATGAAATGATAGTCTGTGCCTGCTGAATAATATGAGTAATACCCCATCTCGAGGGAGTTACGAAGTACTATTTATGTTGCACGGGGTAATCCTTTAGGCTAAAAACCTTAGGACTCCCTATCTTATTTCCTTTTTTTAACCAAGTGTTTGTACTAATTTATTCAAAGTCTTTTATAATAAAATTTCTCAAACTTCTTGCTCTTTATACCTTTGTTCATCCGACTAATTCATATAATTCAAGTTCGCCGGGGCCCACAGTTGTGGACCTCAAAGAGTGCCTAACACATTCTCTTCGAGGTATTTTCGAGCCCTTACCCGATCTTTGGTGATGGAAACTAGTCAAACATGAGTCATTTGCAAATAGGTGTTCTAACACACATTAAATCGTTAGGTGGAGACTCTCCTCTTTTAATGCCTCCTTAAATGAGTTGTCACATGTCAAAACCCCATTTCGCGAGAAAAAGGGGCGCGACAGCATGGCGACTATGCTGGGATACTTAGGCTCTTACCATAGCAAATCTGGTTTATATGAATTAGTCTTCTCTGATAAACGTGCTTCCTTATTATTTTATTTGTTGCAACATGCACACCCTGCTCCTATTCTCCCTTTATTTGAATTTTTAGTATTATGCAAATCCCTTCCCTGCTCCACCTTTCCATGCTCAAATTGGCTATAACATGTGTATCACTTTTTCTAGTTGTACTTATTTGCTCCAAGTTGCTTTTAAAATGGAAACATCATGTCTATCCCTATCCTTACTTCCTCATTTACTTATTTATAATTCCCATGTTATACAAACTAACTTCTTCTTGTTTTGTTTCTTTTTTTTAATGTTTTTTATGTTTTATCTTAATACTGCATTTATTGCTTTCACATGTTTTATCATCAAAATATTTGACTCTGTGTTATTTATCATTTCATAAAGCATGCTCCACATCATATTCTACTCGTTCCCAATTAATACCAAACCGGCACTTGATGAGTGACCGTGCTCTTCCAAAATTACCCTTTATGTTTGGAAAGGCTTATTTGCGGTAAAACTAGTCGATCAACGGTGCAGTCGACAGTTCCGTACCTTTCCCTCTCAAGTTGTTCGCTTGAGGGTTCCAGTCTAGACTCTTCTAGAAACCCTACTCCAATATCAACTGTGCATGCATCATGTCAAACCTAGTATCGGTTAGAACATTGTCCGCATGATAATCAACTAAGGTAAGCCTTGTCCAAAGTCCGAAGGGATTTCCATAATTCCAATGGACACCCTCAAGATATGTGCATTATTTGGAGAAAACATGTCGGTATGTTGATCATTAATGTGTGAATAGTCAATCCGGAGGGGGAAAGGGCGACTGAACTTGCTTATGCTCCCCTTTGATCGAGTGTTATTTCTATAAAGAAGATTGAGTAGGAAAATGTTGAATTGGCTTCAATCGAGATTGCCTCGGCTTGAACTTTATTTGTTTTACAGAAAATGAGGCACGAAGTCGCCAGGTTTGGCATGGTTCAAAACATTCAACCTTTTCTTCTTGATTGGTGGAAAAAACCCTTCACCTAGTGACAAGAACCATGTGAAAAGGGTCCTCGGTAATTTACCTTCTTTACTGGACATTCGGCCAAAAATTGCATTGATTGAGGCTGCCGCTATGTTTTGGGATGACAAGAGAGTTGTCTTCTATTTTGGTGACACAGAAATGACTCCTATCTTAGAGGAGGTAGGAGGTTTCACTGGGCTCCCATGGGATAGTCCTGGTTTATTGGTACCGAAAAACCGCACTCCCCGAGGTTTCTTGAAAATGATGGGTTTCAAGAAAAATGATGAGTTACTCTGTCTGAAGAAATCATACATACCCTTTGAATTCTTTTATGAACGCTACGGGCATAGAAAGTCAGACCGACTTCACCATGATTAACTTGCCATTACTTCTTTGGGTTGGACACACCGTCGAGTTTTTGAATTCATTATCTGATTTTTGGGGATGCTGGTATTTTCAATGAAGGGGTAAAGGATCCACACTCGCCTAGACATGGTCGCTAAAAATTTAATGGAGTGAATTGAGGGACAAACTTACATTATCGTGTCTCTGATCCTGGCTAAAATATACTGGGCTCTAGATCGCTGCAAAAAAGGGTATAGGCACTTCGAGGGTTGCAATTTTTTGCTGCAGGTATGGCTATTAGAACATTTTCAAAGAGGTGAATATCGTCAAGAACTTCTTCAACGACCGTTGAATGAACATATATCCTAGAATCATGCGAAAATAATGACATTTATCCCTGATAGGTTTGCGCAACCTGGAAGTGCTGTGAACTGGGTGCGTTTCTTCAGCAACTTGATTGACGAAAAGGTACACTGGATGTTTGAGTGGCTCCCTAGCAGCGAGTTCATCATCAGGTCAAGAGAAACCACTCATCTAGTATCGATCGGGTTAAGAGGAATCTATCATTATGCTCCTATAAGGGTAATGAGGCAAGCTGGGAGAAAGCAGGTTATACCTCGGGTTTCCGACATGGTCCAGTACAAAACAAACTTTAAGGGAAACTCCATTCCATTCAAATTCGAGGCACAACATATGTGGAATCAAAAGGTCATTGTGGAGAGAGATACCATCGAGCCAGACAGGTATCATGTCGGCCATGTGTACTTCTATCCATCATGGTTGGTGGATGATATAGCGAGGAATGTCAAGCCGGGGATAAATTTTTAAAAATAAGGTTATTGACAACGCTACTGAAGCACAAGTCAAATATAGGATGTTGTGCAAGAGGGTTTTCGATTCTGAAGCCAGGCATTTGGAACAACATAAAGTGGACATGGAGACCATAAATGAATGGAAATAAATATCTACTAAATCAACAGAGAGGTTGGAATATTTTGAGCAAGGGTTGATGGAGCTTGAGGGGAAGATGACAAAAAGGATCTCGGATTGTTAGAATGCAGAGAGAAATGAAGGAGGTCATCTAACAAGGGCTTATCTGATGTTGGACATGCATGACCTAGGGAACTGGATTGGTGGAGCCAAGAAGGCCAAGCGTGGAGAAGGTCCCTCTGGGACTAAGTAGATTAGGAAACAATGTTTTACTGTTTTCTAGATTCATTTTAGACCTTGATTGTAATAAGTCGAATGTTATTAGTAACTCTTTTCTCATTATTGTCTTTTAGTATAGATTTGGTTCATTTTAACATTAATGAAATGACACAGTTATTGGCATCAATTTTATCCAAATCTATATGTTACTTAGGCCTACCTCTGACACAACGAGGTCCCTCAAATCAGGACGCGGATTTATAATTCCGCAATACATGTTTAAATATCGCAAACATCCTTCTAATACTCCTTATTGACTTGGTTACCTTTTTGTTTTTCTTTTCTTTTGCTTATTCACACTCCCTAAGGTCGGTTCATGCATACTGGGATCATCGGCATCTCATACCAGATCTAGAGGTGCTCTACCTCGTCCTCTACCAAGTGATCCCAAGAACAAAGGAAAAGCCAAAATGGTCGATATGTGCGCTACCAGGAAAGACAATGTTACTCATGCAGAGAATGGTGAAACTTCGGATGATCGGATTACTCCGGCACATAACGATTTGGTCTTACGGCTGGAACAGAAAACAATGGATATACAAGGGGACCTTGAGCAGGTCCGAAACTTGGCAAACTTTTCCCTCACCCTAAACGTTCCCGACATTAACGAAAAAAATGCCAAAACCCAGTACCTCCCTAAAACACAGAAAACCAACACCCGCAAAATCCTCTTACACCTCATCAATATGAAACACCTCCTCAAAATCCTAATCCTCTACAAATACGTACCCCTCTACAACATCATCACCATCCAACTCAGTATCTACAAACCACAACCTATCACACTCCTCGAAAAGCACCACAACCTACCCCTGATCCCCAAAACTCAGCCAACAACCACCACTATGCCCAGATCCCTGGATAAAAGAAACCCCATATACATGGAAACCTTACCCCACACCCCACAACAGACCCTATACCCACCTGAATCCGCAGAGAAGGACTTGCTCATCAAGAACATGGCGGAAGAACTCAAGAAACTTACCGGCAGAGTTTAAAGTGTCAAAGGTGGTAATGGCATTGAGAGTTTAAATTATGAGGATTTCTGTATTTAGCCAGATGTAGAACTTCCAGAGGGTTACAAACCTCCTAAGTTAAAAATGTTCATCGGGACTAGTGATCCGAAGGTACATTTGAGAATGTATTGTGACAAGCTTGTATGGATTGGCAAGAATGAAAGAATCCGCATGAAGCTGTTCATAAAGAGTCTCACTGGAGACGCCCTGTCTTGGTACATCAGTCAGAACTTAAAGAAATGGGTTAATTAGGTGATCATGGCATCAGATTTTATGCATCGATTCATGTTTAACACAGAAAATGCGCCAGACGTTTTCAACATTCAAAATCTTAAGAAGAAGAAAATAAAAACTTTATGCGAGTATGATACTCGATGGAGGTTTGAAGCTAAAAAGGTAAGGCCATTGATTGAAGAAGAACATATGAATATGTTCTTCGTCCGAGCTCATGATCCACAATACTACGAGAGACTAATGGTTATTGAAAACCATAAATTTTCTGACATCATCAAATTGGGAGAAAGAATAGAAGAAGGTATTAAAAGTGAAATAGTGAAAAATTTCGAAGCGCTCCAAGCCACAAACAAAGCCTTACCGTCAGGTGGTATCTCCAAAAAGAAAGAAGTAGGGGCAGTTGTAACGACCCGGACTGTCGTTCCGAGAGTTTAGCCCCATTTCCTCCATTTCTGCTTCATTATATATGGTTCAACTTCATTTATGTGTGTTGGTCGGTTGTTTCGGGTTCAGAGTGGTCATGGTGAGAATTTAGGCACTTAATGTCTTAAAGTAGCCTAATAGTTGAAAAAAGTCAACTGAGAGTTCACTTATTGGTGAACGACCTCGGAATGCAGGTTTTATGGCTCGGATAACTTTTTTAGGTGAATTGGGACTCAGAAGTGTGTTCGGATTGTAGTTTTGATGTCCGGTGCAAAATTAGGCTTGAATTGGCGAAAATTAGTTTTTGGCGATTTTCGATCGGCAGTGGAAAATAGGCTATCAGGGTCGGAATGGAATTTCAGAAGTTGGAACAGGTCAGTAATGTCATTTTGTATATATGTAAAAAATTCCAGGTCAATCAGAGGTGTTTTGGTTGGTTTCGGTGTCGTTGGCGAAATTTAGAAGTTTCAAAGTTCATAGGATTGAATTCGATGTAATATTGGTGTTTTCATGCTTTTTTTGGTGTTTCGAAGGCTCGACTGAGTTTGAATGATGCTATGGGGTGTGTTGACATGTTTGGTTGGGGCCCTGAGGGGCTCGGGATTTATTTCGGATGGTTGGCGGAGTTTTGAACTTAGGAAATTGCAGCAAATGGCTGCTGGTGTAAACTTTCTAGTGTGTGGCTGCACCTGCGGATGGGTAGTCGTAGGTGCGAAGATCCATGCACAGGTGCAAAGGGAGGCTAGGCAGGAGGAGTCCTCAGGTGCGAAGAGTTTGTCGCGCCTGCGAAGCCGCATGTGCGGAGAAGCGATCGCAGGTGCGAGAATTGATCCTTTAGTGGGATTTCGCAGGTGCGCACCTGGAACCGCAGGTGCATTAAAAGGTCCGCAGGGGCGTATTTGCTGGGCAGAACAGTATAAAAAGAAAGCCTCAGCGAAATTTTGGTCATTCTACCATTGTTGCATGCGGTTAGAGCTTATTTGAGGGCAATCTGGAGAGAGAATTCGAGGGTATTCAGTGGATGTATGTTCCCAGATTACTAAAATCGTTTCTATTTTATTTTATTCGGATTAGGCTTGTAATTTGAAGGATTAAAGTAGAAAAAGTTTAAAAATGGGAGGAAAGATTTGGAAATTTCTTTTGGTAATTTTAGTGGGCAATTGTGGTCCGATTTTGATGCTCTTGGTATGTACGGACTTGTGGGAGGATAAGGGTTCTAGTGATGTAAATTTTATCGGATTCTGAGACATGGGCTCGGGTTTGGCCAAATTTTGAGATTTTTTTGTAAATTGATAGTTTCGATTGGGTTGTGTTCCTTTAGCATATATTGATGATGTTAAACTGGTTTTGGTTAGAATCGGAGCAATCGGGAGCCAATTGAGGGGCAAGAGCATCGCGGAGTGTTGTGGCCCGGTGGAGGTAAGTAATGGTTATAAATCTTGTCCTGAGGGTATGAAACACCGGACTTCATATTTCTCGCTGCTTTTAGAGTTGCGCACATGTCGTATGACGAGTATGTGGCGCGCACTAATTTTTGGATTGGACTTGGTCCTCTCCGCGGCAACTATTGAGTTGCGTATTTTAATATAAATCATATGTTAAAATGTGTTCTAAAGACTATTGCTATATTTGGGCTATAAGCCATGTTTGGGGCCTTGTGCCGACTTGTTTAGACCCCTTGGGGGCTTTTACTGCTATTTCCTCACTATTTTTTATGATTTCACTCAGTCACATTGTTCCTACTGTTTTCAAAACTCAGCCTGATTTACACTACTTTAAGATTTAAAAATGATGTTTTGGGTTGAGTACCCTGTTTTACTGATACGCCCGAGGGGATTTTGAGAGGTTCTGACTGAGTGAGGCCGAGGGCCTGATTTGTGAGGATATGATACGTCACGAGGTGGCTTGATGTTAGCGTTTGGGCTGAAGGAGCCCATCCGGAGTCTGTACACACCCCAAGTTAGCGTAGGTACCTACTGAGTGCGAGTGCCGAGTGATGAGTTATTGGGAGGCATGAGTGACTGTGAAGTATGCCCGAGGGGCTGATTATCAGTGACTGTGAGGTATGATTGAGGGGTTGATTACGAGTGACTGTCAGGCGTGCCCGAGGGGATGATTATGATACATGTTTTTGCCCGAGGGGCTACTTATGATTTTACCACTTGCACTCTGAACTTATGAAATTTGTTCTGCCCGAGGGGCCGTTTTATGATTTTCAGCATTTTTACACTAAACTTCTTGAAAGTTATGTTGAAACTATTGGCAAGTATATTTCCAAATTATTTTTACTGAAATTTGCTTTTAAGCGCGATGTTTTAACGTACACATTGTTGGAAAGAAAGGGTGTGCTTATTGTGAATTGACGAATTGATTTTATGTGTTTCTTGCTGCTCAGACCCGATTTATTATCATTACTACTGAGTTGGTGTACACACATTACTCCCTTCATCTTGTGTGCAAATCCAGGTGTTAGGGTAGGGTGAGCTGTCTATCTGTTCTAGAGATTTCTCGGAGGTTTGCGAGGTAGCTGCATGCGTCCGCAGTCCTGCTCTCTCTCCTGCTTACTATTATAGAATTTATTTTCCTTTGAGTTGTATATTTTATGTAGATTCTCATGACCAGTGACTCCGGGATCTCGGGGGTTGTATTTAATATTCGGTATAGCTTTAACTGTTTTAATATTTTAAAAAGAAACCTATATGGGTTATCAGTATAGTAAAGACGTAAATGGAAGCTTATTGCAATTTGAGTGTAGTTTTTGGCTAGCCTAGTTCCACGATAGGCGCCATCACGACTAGTTTAGATTTGGGGTCGTGATAAGTTGGTATCAGAGCGCTAGGTTACATAGGACTCACCGATCATGAGCAGGTTTAGTAGAGTCTTGCGGATCGGTACGGAGACGTTTGTACTTATCTTCGAGAGGCTGCGAAACCCTTAGGAAAATCTCACATTCTTAAATTCTTGTTGTGCGAATCCATTGTATTCAGCCAAGAGCGTAACTCTTGAATTCCTTCCATGTATTCGAACGCGCCCGAGAGCACTTTGTATCAGCTGTGTATCAACGACTTGTGACTTCCATGGATGAGATGTGATTTTGGTATGTCGGTAATGGGCCAGTCTGGAGGACTTGAGGCTGGATTCATTCTGTGGCTTGAGTGCTGAGGTTTTGATTATGTGAGTCGTGCATTCGGGGACTTATATGTCTGTTTGTGTTCTTATTGATAAGAATTGGTGACTAGATGGATACGTGGTGAGTGTGATTTGATGGTTGGCTGGATTCAGGTTGTTGATTGTGAAAAAAAGGTTGGCTAGAAATGTGGCAAGAACTATTGAATGTTTGATTTCTGTCTCGGCTTGGTATATGGCTTCGAGTTGTGAGTGTATTGGAAGACTTATCATGTTGTGTAGTTGTGGGGTGAAGCGGATCTTTCTGTTGGATTATGAGTTCCTAGTGACGTCTTTGAGATGATCATTTCCCCAATAGCGTTCATGTAATTGATTAACGGTGTATTTCAGCCGTATTAGAACTCCTAGTTATTGTATTCATTGGTGGCGTCCTGGCATATTCGCGTAGCCAGGAGTAGCATACTCAGTATTTGAGGATGGAATTACAAGGATTTAGGGAGGAAAGGCTCTATGCAAAATTCTCCGAGTGTGAAGTTTGGCTCAGTTCAGTAGCATTCTTGGGACACGTGGTGTCCAATAAGGGTATCCATGTGGTCAGACATGTGTGGGTAGATCTTCTAGGAGCTCGAGATTTATGTGACCACCGCTCCAGTGTTAGTTCTGCCATCAGTTTCAGTTTTTTACCGTGTATTGTGATGCCTCGAGGGTAGGCGTTGGTTGTGTTTAGATGTAGAAGGGTGTAGCGATTAAGTGTTATTTATTCTCTTCGGAAGTGTATAGAGAGATATTATGTTTTAGGCTAGCGGGCAGGGGTATCTCCTGCGGATTGTCCTAGGGTGTGTGATCCCTATGTAGTTCTGTAATAAGTTCTTTTCTACCAGTAAATGATATATGTTGTAATTGGAGTTTAGATCGCTTGTGGAAGTTGGCATGACTGCTACAATGGTGAATGCGAGATTTGCATTTGACTTGAGCAGTTAGACGGGTGGTGTTATTATAGGTATTGTAAGTTATTATTTGTCTCGATCGTTGGCTATTAGCCAAGTGGGGGAGTCTGTTAATGGTAAGTTGATTGCACGATTATGTGTGGTATTGGTTTTAGTTCGAGGTATATTGGTGGATCAGTTATGACCTGCAGATGTGGGGTTTGGGAATGACACGAGTAATGGAAATTTCTTCGATATAGGTTGTAATGTACTCTATTGGGTAATTGGGTTTTATTGAATGATTTAGTAGAAATTGTAAAAGGTGTAGTGTCTGCAGTGTATGAATTTGCTTGTGGCTTCAAGTGAGTGGATTACTTTCCTAGTATGTTAGTATGCAAACGGGTCAGGTCGATTCTGCCTAAATTGGTTAGTGTGATTGAGATATACGTTGGAGGGTGTCAAGACTTGTGGTATTTCTACATCATCATGGATTCTACATATCAGTACCAGGAAGGTGAAGTCTATGGCTTTAGATTCGTAGGAAGTCTCTTCAGGGTAAGTATTTTGAATGTGGTACTTTTGGGGATATTTGAGAGAGTATTCGGCGGCTTGTGAGCTTTAGACGGTATGGTTTTGTGCTTGGGTCGCGTGTGGTGAGTCTGGGTTAAAATTTGTGGTATTACGACAAGGAGAAGTATCAATTTGAAGGTAAGTCAGAAGAAACTTGGGTAAATATCACAACTTGGTAGTAGGTTGGATCAATTGTTGATATTCAATGTTGCTTGGTAAACAGAAGAATTATAGGGGTATCCCTCTTGGAATTATTGATTATTTGGGATGTGTCATGTATTCGAGCGATGGAGTTGAGATCAGATATAGTAATCTTTGCGCTTCATGGACTTCGAGACTGAGAGTTCTCATAAACAGGTTATTTTGTGGTAGTGAACTGTGAAGATGCGAGCAGAGCTAGTCGGATGTTAGTGTGTACCATGATTCCGTCATCGTGAACTTTTCTGCAAGTTATCTATCTGTTGTGGGTGACCAGAGTAAATTAGAGTTATTGGTAGGCTAATATGGGTGTGTTCTGCACTGGGTCGGAATTGTTGGCTCCGAATTTCTATTATTGGGGAATGTACCATTGGATTGTGATTGAGTTTATTCATGTTCTGGAGTGATCTATGAGTTACCCTTCGGTGTTGCGAGGAGTGGTGATTATTGGTTATATGCACATACGGTGATTAGGCTTTATAGCTAGATTTGAGTAAGGTAAGTAATTAGGTATTGCGAGGTTAAGACGCGTTGGTTATGTACCTTCTGATTCGGGTGGCATGGTATCGTCCCGTTTCCCCCGTGGTTATGGCAATACAATTTGAGTACTTGATGTCAAATTTCAAGTGGTTATTGATTTTGGGCAAGGTGTCTTGAAATATTTCAAGTAGACCAGCATTTGGATAAGATCGCGCAGTGTAGCGGAGTTATATAGGGGTATGACCTTTGGTATTGGATTCGTGTGTTTTGATTTTTACGGTGTGTGCTAGGTTGTTAGCATGATATGGCGATGGTAATTTTTAATGGCAGGATAGGGCTCTCGTGTGGATCTTTTATATAATTTGATTACATTGGGATGTTGATATTAATTGCACACGTTGCACAGGTTTTGGCTTCGAATTGTATCAATGTGTCATGTCATATGGGTGGTCGTGATGGATGAGAAGAGGTCATTGGACCTAGAATGAATATTTTCAGAATTGTCTACAGCATAGTTGGAAGGATAAATATCGGGAGTCGCTTAGGAATGTGCTATAATTCCTGTTTGGGAAGGGGAGCTTCATGCCTGTCTGATCAAATGAATGGTTGTTAGTTTCTACGTGTTTCTTTCATCATCGGTAGTATATGGAAGTGTTAGAGAGAGGCATTCTTGATAAGAGGTTATATAACGGTATTGGGTTGTTCTGAGCAGTTATTGTGGTTAAGAGTTATCACTATGAGTGTTTGAGTCATGCGGTGTATTATGTGATTTTATCTGGCGTGCGTATATGGCTTGATTCAGCATGTTCAGACTTGTTCAGTTTATAGTTATGGAAATTTTGATCCTGTATATTATTTCAGAAGTGGGAATTTGGTTCTAAGGTTTATGGATATGAATTGGATTTCAAAATTTCAACGGTGTTGTGCTATTGGACCTATATGGGATAGGGTGACTGGGATCACCCCCAGGTTTGTGCATGGTAAGCTACGTAGCAGTTTGATGGTGTTGGAGAACAACTCTTGTCTCGTTCGAGGACGAAAGTATGTTTAAGTGGGGGAGGATGTAACGACCCGGCCGGTCGTTCCGAAAGTTTAGCCCCGTTTCCCCCCGTTTATGCTTCATTATATGTGGTTCAGCTTCATTTATGTGTGTTGGGTCGGTTGGTTCGGGTTCAGAGTGGTCATGGTGAGAATTGAGGCACTTAGTTTCTTAAAGTAGCCTAATAGTTGAAGAAAAGTCAACTGAGAGGTTATTTATTGGTGAACGACCTCGGAATGCGGATTTTATGGCTCAGATAATTTCTTTAGGTGATTTGGGACTCAGGAGTGTGTTCGGAATGTAGTGATGTCCGGTGCAGAATTAGGCTTGAATTGGCCAAAGTTAATTTTTGGTGATTTTCGGTCAGCAGTGGAAAATAGGATTTTGGGGTCGGAATGGAATTCCGGATGTTGCAACAGTCCGTAATGTTATTTAGGATATGTGTGAAAAATTTCAGGTCAATCGGAGGTGTTTTGGTTGGTTTCGGCGTCATTGGCGAAATTTAGAAGTTTCAAAGTTCATAGGGTTGAATTCGATGTAATTTTTGTGTTTCTTGTTGTTTTTGGTGTTTCGAAGGCTCGACTAAGTTTGAATGATGCTATGGGGTGTGTTGGTATGTTTGGTTGGGGCCTCGAGGGGCTCGGGATTGATTTCGGATGGTTGGCGGAGTTTTGAACTTAGGAAATTGTAGCAAATGGCTGTTGGTGTAAAGTTTCTAGTGTGTGGCCGCACCTGCGGATGGGTAGCCGCAGGTGCGACGCTGCAGGTGTGAAAATCCATGCGCAGGTGCGAAGGGAGGCTAGGCAGGAGGAGTCCACAGGTGCGAAGAGTTGGTCGCGCCTGCGAAGCCGCAAGTGCGGAGAAGAGATCACAGGTGCAAGAATTGATCCATTAGTGGGATTTCACAGGTGCGCACCTGGGACCGCAGGTGCAGGTCCGCAGGTGTGATTAAGGGTCTGCAGGTGCGGATTTGCTGGGCAGAACAGCAGAAAAAGAAAGCCTCTGTGAAATTTTGGTCATTCTACCATTGTTGCATGCGGTTGGAGCTTATTGAGAGCAATTTGGAGAGAGAATTCGAGGGTCTTCAGTGGAGGTAAGTTCCCGGATTATTAAAGTAGTTTCTATGCTATTTTGTTCGTATTAGGCTTGTAATTTGAAGAATTAAAGTAGAAAAAGTTTTGAAATTGGAGGAAAGATTTGGAATTTTTTTGGCAATTTTAGTGGGCAATTGTGGTCCGATTTTGATGTTCTTGGTATGTACGGACTTGTGGGAGGATAAGGGTTCTTGTGATGTAAATTTTATCGGATTCCGAGACGTGGGACCGGGGCTCAGGTTTTGCCGAATTTCGAGATTTTTGTGTAAATTGATAGTTTCGATTGGGTTGTCTTCCTTTAGCATATATTGATGATGTTAAACTGGTTTTGGTTAGATTCGGAGCAATTGGGAGCCAATTTATGGGAAAGAGCATCGAGGATTAGTGTTGTGGCCCGGTGGAGGTAAGTAATGGTTATAAATCTTGTCCTGAGGTTATGAAACCCCGGACATCATATTTCTCACTGCTTTTAGAATGGCGTATATGTCGGATGACGAGTATGTGGCGCGCACTGATTTTTGGATATGACTTGGTCCTCTCTGCAGCGACTATTGAGTTGCGTATTTTACTTTAAATCATATGTTAAACCGTGTTCTAAAGACTATTGCTATATTTGGGCTATAAGCCATGTTTGGAGCCTCGTGGCGACTTGTTTAGACCCCTTGGGGGATTTTTACTCCTATTTCCTCGCTATTTATTGATGATTTCACTCAGTCACATTGTGCTTACTGTTTTCGAAACTCAGCCTAATTGACACTACTTTGAGATTTAAAAATGATGTTTTGGGTCGAGTACCCCGTTTTACTGATACACCCGAGGGGCTTTTGAGAGGTTCTGACTGAGTGAGGACGTGGGCCTGATTTTTGAGGATATGATACGCCACGAGGTGGCTTGATGTTAGAGCTTAGGCTGAAGGAGCCCCTCCGGAGTCTGTACCCACCCCTAGTGAGCGCAGGTACCTACTTAGTGCGAGTTCCTAGTGACGAGTGATTGGGAGGCACGAGTGACTGTGAGGTATGCCCGAGGGGCTGATTATGAGTGACTGTGAGGTATGCCCGAGGGGCTAATTATGAGTGACTGTGAGGCATGTCCGAGGGGCTGATTATGATACATGTTTTTTTCCGGAGGGGCTACTTATGATTTTACCACTTTTACTCTTAACTTATGAAATATGTTTTGCCCGAGGGGCCTTTTTATTATTTTCAGCATTTTTACACTAAACTTCTTGAAAGTTATATTGAAACTATTGGCAAGTATATTTCCAGATGATTTTTACTGAAATTGGGTTTTAAGCGTGATGATTTAACGTATACATTGTTGGAAAGAAAGGTTGTGCTTATTTTGAATTGATGAATTGATTTTATGTGTTTCTTGCTACTCAGACCTGATTTATTTTCATTTGCGAGGTAGCTGCATGCGTCCGCAGTCCTGCTCTCTCTCCTTCTTACTATTATAGAATTTATTTTCCTTTCAGTTGAATATTTTATGTAGATGCTCATGACCAGTGACTTCGGGATCTCGAGGGTTATATTTAATATTCGGTATAGATTTAACTATTTTAAATTGTTTAAAAGAAACCTATATGGGTTATCAGTTTAGTAAAGATGTAAATGGAAGCTCATTGAGATTTGAATGTAGTTTTTGGCTGGCCTAGTTCCACGATAAGCGCCATCACCACTGGTTTAGATTTGGGGTCATGACAGCAGTGATGGTAGCCTAAGGTCCAAAGCCCCCTCTTACATACCAGACACCCCTACACACATATCAGCCTTCACTCTGAGATATCAACAGCCTATCCCCACTTACCATAGTTATAACACCCAGACAGCATACTACCATTCACCACCAGCCTGTAGAAACTACCAAAAACCTAGACAAAATTTTGACCGCAGACCGCCCAAACAATACACCCCAATTGATGAACCAATAGATCAACTATACGAGAGACTTAAGGTTGTCGGTTATGTCACTCCCATTACCCCTGTTTGCTATGGAGAATTCCTCCCAGTGGATTAATCCAAATAAGACATGTGCAAACCACTCGGTCATGAAGGGTCATACTATTGATGAATTTCACACTTTGAGGGATAATATTCAGACAGTGATTGACACCAAAGTTATACAGGAAAAATGAGTTACACCTAATGTCTGTAACAATCCTCTTCCGAATTACAGGGGTGAGGGAATAAATGTGATAGAGACCGATGAAGAAAGGAACCCGGAAGGGGCAATTGGACTCATCCGACAAGGGGATGATCCTAAAATACCTCCAGTCACTTTCACACATATCGTGGTACACCAACTCCGTTTGAGGTCGAAGTAACAACACCTTCAGCCGCACCAACTCCGTTTGAGGTTGAAATGACAACGCCCTTCACCGTGACGGTAGCACCTACACCGTCCTTTAAGTCTAATTTTATACCTTGGGACTATGTTGCGAAAGCAAGAAGAAAAGGAAAAGCAAAAATGGAGAAAACAGGTGCAGCGCAAGGCATGACCAGATGTGATAGGGTTTATACACCCGAACATTTGGGAGGAACAAGCAAAGAAGCCGCCACTAAGACTCCCGTAAGACCGGCCCGGACGATCTTAGGAGAAAGGTATAGGAAAGAGAATATTTTGTGGTTGATCATCTTAACAAAACCCCTTCTTAAATATCCATTTTATCGCTGCTGCAGAACTCCGAGGAAATAGGAATGCCTTGATGAAAGTGTTGAACGAAGCCTATGTACCCAATAACATTACCAGTGGGGAGATGGCCAATATGGTAGGGCAAGTATTGGAAAGCCATAAAATCAATTTTTATGAAGACGAACTGCCACCTGAAGGACTGAGTCACAACAGGGCACTGCATATTACAGTACAGTTTGAGGAAAAATTTCGTTGCCAGGGTCCTGATAGACTGGGGCTCAAGTCTCAACATCTGTCCTTTAACCATTTTGAAGAGGTTGGTTAAGGGTCTGCATGAGATACGGGAAGGGATTATGAACGTGAAAGCATTCAATGGATCCCAAAGGGCCACGGTTGGGGAGACCAACCTCTGCTTACAAATGGGCTCGACCTGATTTGACGTTGAATTTCAAGTGTTAGACATATCCGCCACATACAATTTCTTGTTGGGACAACCTTGGATACATGCTACTGGGGCCGTAGACTCTACTCCAAATTAGGCTGTGGAGTTCGAATGGAACCATCAGGAAGAAATCATCCATGGGGACGGAAGTAATCTCATTTACACCATTCAAACTGTTTTGATTGTCAAGAATAGAAGGAAGTTGGGTGGAGAAACATATCATTGCATCGAGCGTTTCAAGCCAATTGAGAAAGATAAATGGTGGGGCAGTAAGATAGAAAGCATATTGGCATGCACAGGGTATGAAGCTGGTAAGGGTCTTGGTAAGAATCTCCAGGGTATCACTAAGAAAATACAGCCAAAGTGTCACATCACAACCTTTGGGCTTGGGTATGAGTACACCTAGCACGAGTATAAAAATTGGTCACCACCATGGCGTGGTCCTTATTACCCTCTAGAGTCGCCGGTACCATATTTGAGCCAGTCATTTCATCAAGTCGGTCTGATGTGGGGATCTGAAGAAGATGAAGTTCTAGTTGGCATAAGGAATCTATTCTTGGAAAATGAAGACATGGACTGCAATGCAATAGTCGAGGAGCAGAAGGAGGAAGTCCTCGTCATTCAGAGAGTGCAGAAGGGAACTGGTCTCAAAAATTGGACTGCTATACCATCAACGGCCCGTCGAGTTCCTGGGTAGCCTGGCAATTAGCATCACTTATTTTGAAAACAATTTTATGGGCATTTAAGACATTTTTCAGTATTTTGTTTTAATCATTTTTGTTTTAAAATAATTGTTCAGATCATTAAACTGCGTTTGTTTGACGTTTTAATACTTATCAATGGTTTGTTGTTTTAGTATTTATTATTATCCTTTACACTTTTTCTCTCTACAACGTTATTATTACTTATCCTGATGAACCTACGAATGTGACATGTAATGGGACAACGCAACATAAGGATAGTGATTCAGAGGAACTAGAAAAAGATATAATTCCTGAGGAAATTTTCAGAGAAGTGGAAAATTTTGAGAACAAGCCTAAGTCCAATTTGGATGAAACTGAAATAGTCAATTTAGGAGATTCCGACACAGTCAAGGAAACTCGTGTAAGCATTCACCTGTCTCCATCAGATAAAGAAGAATACATATGGTTTTTAAAAGAATATCAGGATATTTTTGCATGGTCCTATGATGATATGACCGTTTTGAGCACATCGGTAGTGGCTCATAAGTTACCGACTAGCCCTATGTGTCCGCCGGTAAAGCAGAAGCTCAGAAAGTTTAAGCCATATATGAGTCTAGAGATAAAAGAGGAAGTCACCAAGAATATCAACGCGAAGGTTCTCAGAGCGGTTGAATATCCAACCTGGTTGGCTAACATCATGCCAGTTCTGAAGAAGGATGGGAAAGTCAGGGTATGTATCAACTATCGGGATTTAAACAGAGCAAGTCCCAATTATGATTTCATGTTGCCCAATATACATATAATGATCGACAACTTTTCCAACCATGAACTCCAGTATTTTATGGATTGCTTCACGGGATATCATCAAATCTGGATGGATGAAGAGGATGCTAAGAAGACAGCCTTTATTACGCCATGGGGAGTATATTTCTACAAAATGATGCCATTTGGTATGAAAAATGCTGGATCCACTTATATGAGGGCCATGACAATCATTTTCCACGACATGATACACAAGGAGATAGAAGTGTACGTGGACGGCGTCATTATCAGATCCAAAAAGGATACAGATCACATAGCAGACTTTAGGAAATTCTTTGATCGGCTTCGAAAGTATAATTTGAAACTGAATCCCGCAAACTGTGCTTTTGGGGTCCTTGCTGGAAAAATGTTAGGGTTCATCATCAGCTGCCGGGGAATTGAGTTAGACCCGCCGAAGGTTAAGGTTATCCAAGATTTTCAACCTCCAAAGAACAAGAAAGATGTGATAAGTTTCTTAGGGTGTCTTAACTACATCAGTCGTTTCATAGCACAATCAACTGTGATAAGTGAACCAATTTTAAAAATGCTAAAGAAAGATATTGCAACAAGTTTGATTGAAGAATGTCAAAAAGGCTTTGACAAAATCAAAGAATATTTGTCCACACCACCAGTCTTGATCCTGCCGGAACCTGGGAGACCTTTGCTACTCTATTTATCTGTACTGGATGGGGAATTCAGTTGTGTCATAGGACAACGCGATGAGACAGGAAGAAAGGAGCATGCCATATACTATTTGAATAAGAAATTCACACCCTATGAAGCACGTTATTCTTTGATGGAACGCACCTGCTATGCTCTGACATAGATAGCTCAAAAGTTGAGGCACGACTTCTGTGCCTACACCACATATCTCATATCAAGGATGGATCATCTGAAATACATTTTTCATAAACCCATGCCTACCAGGAAGTTGGAAAAAGGGAAGATACTATTGAGTGAATTTGACATCGTCTATGTAACTCAGAAAGCGGTCAAGGGACAGGCATTGGCAGATCACCTGCAGAAAATCATGTAGGAGGAGAATACGAACCACTGAAAACATATTTTCCCGATTAAGAGGTGCCATTTGTAGGGGAAGATATCACTGAAACCTACGACGGTTGGAGAATGTTCTTATATGGGGCTGTAAATTTCAAAGGAGTGGGTATTGGAGCAGTTTTGGTATCAAAGACGGGTCAACACTATATGGTAAAAAACTCAGATTTTCGTGTACCAAAAATATGGCAGAATACGAGGCTTGCATCTTGGGGCTCAAGTTGGCCATTGACATGAACATTCAGGATTTGCTACGTAATTGGTGATTAAGACCTTTTGATACACCAGGTTCTAGGAGAATGGGCTACAAAGAATACCAAAATACTACCTTATTTATACTATGTGCAAGAATTGATGAAGAGATTCACAAAGATAGAGTTCAAACATGATCCGAGAATCAAGAATGAGTTCGCAGATGCATTGGCCGTGCTATATTCCATGATACAACACCTAGACAAGAATTTCATCGACCCTATTTCAGTAGGGATCCATAATCAGCTAGCTTATTGTGCTCATGTTGAAGAAGAAACATATGGGAATCTGTGGTTCCATTACTTTATAGAATACTTGGCAAAGAGAGAGTACGCAGAGCATGCAAATCATACTCAGAAACGCACACTCCGAAGATTATCCAACCACTTCTTCCAAAATGGAGGAATTTTGTACAGAAGGACTCCAAATCTTGGATTATTATGATGTGTTGACACCAAGGAAGCATCCAAATTGTTCGAAGAGATAAATGCTGGAACTTGCGGACCACACATGAATGGCTTTGCTTTAGCCAAGAAGAAATTAAGAGCACGATATTTTTGGATGACTATGGAAACGGACTGCATCAGGTATGTTCAAAAGTGTCATCAATGCAAAGTACATGCGGTCATGATACGAGTGCCACCAAATGAACTCAATGCAACAAGTGCACCTTGGCCTTTCTCTGCTTGGGGGATGGATGTCATCGGCCCAATCGAACCGGCTGCTTCAAATGGGCACAGGTTCTAGACTATTTCATAAAATGGGTTGGAGCCGCATCTTACAAGCTTGTAACTAATAAAGTCGTTGCATATTTTGTCAGGGATCGTATTGTTTGACGATTCGGGGTGTCGTAATCAATCATCACCTACAACGCTGCCAACCTTAACAGTGATCTAATGAAATCTATGTGTGAAACCTTCAAAACCAAGCATAAGAATTCCATAGCATACATGCCTCAAATGAACAGAGTTGTGGAAGCTGCTAACGAGAACATAAAGAAGATATTGAGGAAGATGGTAGATAATCACAAACAATGGCATGAGAAATTACCATTTGCCTTATTGGGATATCGTACCATAGTTCGCACATCAACCAGGGCAACTCCCTATTTTCTAGTCTATGGTACTGAAGTTGTTATTCCCGCCGAAGTAGAAATTCCTTCTTTGTGAATCATACAAAAAGTTGAACTCAGTGATGCAGAATGGATACGAAGTCGCTATGAACAACTGGCTCTCACTGACGGGAAAATAATGAATGTGGTATGTCATGGTAAACTTTACTTGAACAGAATGTCTAGAGCTTTTAACAAAAGGGTCAGGCCTAGACAATTCATACCGGGGAAACTGGTACTGAAACAGATCTTCCCGTATCAACACAAAGCCAAAGGGAAATTTTCAACGAATTGGCAATGACCCTACATAGTTCACAGAGTACTAACAGGAGGAGCGCTCATACTTGTAGAGATGGACGGAGTAGTTTGGCCAAAACCTATCAACTCAGACACAGTCAAAAGATACTATGTTTAGATTGTTTACATTTCTTAAGGTTATGTAACTGAACTACGCTTGATCTGATTCCTCTTTAAGAGGGGATACAAAGGCAGCGTTGTGGGTTCGGTCACATCTCAATAAAATCTTCATTTTTCCATGGTTAAAAACAGGGGCAGAATTTTAAGGAGGACCCTTAAAATTCTGAAGCAAGTCCAGCCAACTTCGCCATATGGAGAACGATCAGAGAGTTGCTTTCAAACTGGGGCAGAATTTTGAGGAGCAAGGAGGTCGCAATGTCTCTGAAATAAGTCACAGTCATTGGTTCATCTAGCTTACGTGATATTGCTTACTACTATATTTTAAAATAACCACATTCATCAATGCACGAATATTTTTCAAAACTTTATTTCTATAAGAAGCAAGATGTTACTCGGGGTAACTCAACCAGGGTCTCAAGACGGTAGTACAGTCAAAGCAGAAGACAAAAGCGCGAACAAACCTTCCCCGCAAAAGTCACGATTTTTCTTTGAATGAAGGCACAATGTACATAACAGGAATATACGCAAATACATGCACACATCAAAATCATAACAACAAATTTTCCAAAAGAAAACACATCTTCATCTAAGAAATACTTTGTTTTTTCACTATCACTCATTGCTTTCTTTGCATGAGGCTAAGCATAGCCTTTCTTTGTGTGAGACTAAGCACTGTCTCCTCTTTGCATGAGGCTAAGCATTGCCTTTCTTTGCATGAGATTGTCTCCTAATTGCATGAGACTAAGCATTGTCTCCTCTTTGCATGAGGCTAAGCATTGTCTCCCTAACTGCATAAGGCTAAGCATTGCCTTTCTTTGCATGAGAGTAAGCATTGTCTCCTAAATTGCATGAGACTAAGCATTGTCTCCTCTTTGCATGAGGCTAAGCATTGCCTTCCTAACTGCATAAAACTAAGAATTGCCTTTCTTTGTCTGAGACTAAGAAATGTCTCCTAAATTGAATAATACTAAGCATTCTCTCCTCTTTGCATGAGGCTAAGCATTGCCTTCCTAACTACATAAGGCTAAGCATTGCCTTTCTTTGCATGAGACTAACCATTGTCTCCTAATTGCATGAGACTACCATTGTCTCCTCTTCTTGAATGAAGTTAAGCATTGCCTCCCCAATTGCGTAAGACCAAGCACTGTCTCCTCTTCTTACATGAGGCTGAGCATTGACTCCCTAATCGCATGAGGCTAGGCTCGGCCTTTCTTGCATTGAGAGTAAGAATCATCTCCTCTTCTTGCATGAGGCTAAGCGCTGCCTCCTCAATAGTCTAAGGCTAAGCATTGCCTTGTCCTTGCATAATACCAAATTCTATCTCCATTATGCTATTTAAAACCTAGCACTATTTTCTATTTGCCCGGGGCTAAGCGTTGTCCCAATCTTACACAAGATTAAGCGTTGTCTTGTTTTACTTTGCATACGATCAAGCATAATATCTTTGCATCTCATGAGCTGAAACATCTCCATTTTGTCCAAAGGCGTCATAGTCTGAAGGCATCATCCTCATAGCCGGAAGACACCATGCCATGGCCTGAGGATCCCTCAATACTGCACATCATTATTCAAAGGCGTCATGGTTTAGAGGCACCATTTTCATGGCCTGAGGACATTATTTCATGGCCTGTGAACCCCTTAACACATGATTCATGTCCCAGGACGTCATGGTCTGAGGACATCATCTGCACCGTCCAAAGACAACTTTCATGGTCCAAAGGGAATTTGCTTCATGTTTAAATTCTCGCAATAATTCATATATATTTGCATGCATTGTGTTTTAAGCTTTGCAGGTAATCCAGGAAGTAAACGCTCTCTTAACGGGAGCAATCTTCGCTCCAGTTTCTGTTCAACGTTCACATCCTGAAATTATTTCAAACGCAGCCAACCACCATCAATTATCCACTCTTACTTGATAACCGTTCAGATACTCGTTTTGATATACATCCATAACGTTTCACATTCACATTTTTGATTTTGTGCAAAATTCATGTGATACTGTCCTACCCAAAAAAACCCTCTTCGAAACATACGACGATTCCTATAACAACTTCATCGGTTCAATTCATCGATAGACCCAAAACTATATACGGCCTAATTCCCGTAATACCAGGGATATGTAGGCAACTCAGGAACCAGGGTTTGGCCTCCGTTTTTCAAATCACCTCATTCAGTCAAATCGGTCATCATTTCTTTACCCCACAACTCTTTCATCGTTCCTGGGTAAAGAGGGGCAATTGTTGATACCTAATTTTTCTCTCATATTTCTAAATTACATATATACTTTTGAAATAGTATATTTACATCATCATTTAGTTTACAAATATATACAAGCATTTTTATAATTTACCATAATTTTTGGAGCTTTAAATTAAGTTTCTTATATTTTATTATATAAAATCTAGTATTATCCTTTAAATTATTTTATGATGACTTAATTACAAAAAATTATTATTTGCATCCATAATACATGTTTCATATATTTTAGTTCTATTTTTTATAATTGCATTAGCATTTTCAATCTATTTATCCAATTTTACAATAATGGCCTATATTCTACAAATAATTTCATTTATTATACTATTTACGCCAAAGTATCATTTTTATAATTTTATAATATTGAGTTATTATTTTAAAATAGTTTTACAGCATAATTATTATTTTTTTACCATTTATTAGGAGTTTTAATAATTTTCTTTTTTATTTATTTCCAAGGGTTTCAAGAGCTGGCCCAGAACAGGCCAATTTTCGAACAAAATTAATGGCCCAAACCCCTAGATCAATTAACCAAAGCCCAAACCAAATAACCCATTGGTCCGCCCAGACTTCTAAAATCCGGGTCATTTATCTCTAAGATCGATAGCCCATAATCAATCCCCCATTTTTATTATCTAACCCCCTAACCCTCATTCCCCTTTTACCTGCC
>MDKI01045526.1:0-18614 GCA_005239505.1 Nicotiana paniculata | reverse complement strand
TACCCCAGATTATATTTGCAGCGCCCATTTAGTCTTTTTATAGGACATAGTTGAGCGTGATCAGTCTTGTTTGTGGATTCGGCTTGGCTGTTTGCACACGGGTGGTAGGGACTCGATAGTATTCTTTTGATTTTTTGATCCTCGAGAAACTTTGTTATTTTTCTTCCGATGAACTGCTTCCCGTTATCACACGTTATCTCGGAAGGGATCCCAAATCGGCACATATTGTGATCCCATATGAAGTCGATGACTTCTTTTTCTCTTATCTTTTCATAGACCCGTGCTTGCACCCATTTTGAGAAATAGTCAGTCATAAACAGAATAAATCTAGCTTTACCTGGTGCCATTGGTAGGGGCCGACTATGTCCATTCCCCATTTCATGAATGGCCATGGTTATAAGACCGAATGTAGCTGTTGAGCGAGTTGGTGTATCATTGGCGCGAATCTCTGACACTTGTCGCATTTTCGGACGAATTCCTTGATGTCCCTTTCCATGCTGTCCCAGTAATAACCTGCTCTAATCACCGTTTGAATCAAAGAATCGGCACCGAAGTGATTTCCGCAGGTGCCCTCGTGGACTTCTCGGAGCACGTAATCAATGTCTCCTGGTCCGAAGCATACTGCTAGGGGCCCATTGAAGCTTCTTTTGTATAGAGCTCCACTTTCGTCGAGTGAAAATCGGGCTGCTCTGGTCCGAAGGGCCCTTGATTATTTTGGATCCGTGGGCAGCTTTCCACTTAGCAAATAATCGATGTATTTGTTTCTCCAATCCCAGGTCAGGCTAGTGGAATTCATTTAGGCATGGCCTTCTTTGATCACTGAGTTGGATATCTGAACAATAGCCCCGGGGATTACGTTATCTTCCTCGATGGATGACCCCAGGTTTGCGAGTGCATTGGCCTCGCTGTTCAGCTCCCAAGGTACGTGGACTAGAGTCCATTCTTTGAAATGACGCAAAGTGGTTTGAAGTTTGTATAGGTACCGTTGCATCCTATCCTCTCAAACCTCGAAGCTCCTATTTGCCTGTTTTACTACCAGAAGGGAATCACATTTGGCTTCGACGACTTCCGCTCCCAAGCCTTTGGCTAGTTCGAGACCTGCAATCATAGCCTCATACTCGACTTCGTTGTTAGTCAAATTTGTAGTTTTTATAGATTGTCTAATGACACCACCTGCAGGTGGATTCAGAACTATGCCGATCCCAGATCCTCTCATATTTGAGGCACCGTCGGTGAATAAGGTCCACACCCTTGATGATGCGACCGTTTTTAGTAGAAGTTCTTTTTCTACCTCGGGCACAAGGGCGGGCGCAAAATTGGCAACGCAGTCGGCCAGAATTTGAGACTTGGTAGCCGCTCGGGGCTGATATTCAATATCGTACCCCCCGAGCTCGATGGCCCATTTGGCCAGCCGGCACATCAATTCAGGTTTATGCAATATATTTCGAAGTGTATGTGTTGTTAAAACATATATATGGTGGCTTTGTAAATAAGGTTTCAATTTTCGAGATGCACTTATTAATTCAAGAGCTAATTTTTCTAACTGTTGATACCTGGTTTCAGCATCTCCGAGGGTTTGACTTACGTAGTAGACATGGAATTGTGCACCTTGATCATCTCAAACCAGCACGCCACATACCGCTACCTCGGATACTGTTAGGTACAAGTATAGCATTTCATCCTCCTTTGAGGTGTAGAGCAAAGGCGGGCTTGAGAGATATTGTTTCAATTCCTCCCAGGCATGTTGGCACTCCGACGTCCACTAAAAGTTGTTTTTCTTTATGTCTCTGATATGATGACCTCGAGATGAATCGGCCAAGTGTTGCTATCCACTCGGCCAATCGATGTACGGCCTTTACGTTGTTTACCACCATGATTTCTTCGATGGCCTTGATTTTGTCGGGGTTGATCTCAATCCCCCGGTTTGATACCATGAAGCCTAAGAATTTGCCCGAACCTACGCCGAAGGTGCATTTCTAGGGGTTGAGCTTCATGTTGTAGCTCCTAAGGATGTCGAAAGTTTCATGCAAATGAGTCAAATGTTTTCCACGCGCAGAGACTTAACCTGCATGTCATCAATGCAAACTTCCATGGATTTGCCTATTTGATGTTTGAACATCTTATTAACTACGCGTTGATACGTGGCCCTTGCATTTTTTATCCCGAAGGGAATTACATTGTAGCAGTATGTGCCATACTTTGTGACGAACGAAGGCTTTTCCCTGTCCTCGGGGTTCATTTGAATCTTATTATACCCGGAGTAGGCATCGTGAAAAGTGAGAGTCTTGTGGCCGGCCGTGGCATCAATCAATCGATCGATGTTAGGCAGCGGGAATGAATCCTTAGGGCATGCTTTATTTAAGTCCTTAAAATCAACGGACATTCTTAACTTGTTCCCTTTCTTGGGGACCATTACTATATTGGCCAACCACTCGGGATACTTTACTTCCCTGATGGACCCTATTTTGAGGAGTTTTGTTACCTCGTCTTTGATAACATATGCATTACCTCAGACTAAGGCCTCCTTTTTTGCTTCACCAGTTTGAACCTGGGGTTGACGCTCAGTAGATGGGTGGTTCTTTCTTGAGTTCGGGGGTTAGTCCCGTTCCTAGGTATACCTTTCGATCTAGTAGGTGTGTCACCAGAACGACTTGTTCCAGTTCTTCGATGATTGATCTTGTTGCATCTGATTCTTCGGGGGCAACGAAAGTTTGAGGGGTGAGGAAGTCATCCTTGTAATCTTTGGGGTCCAGCTTGTATTTCGACCCCTCCGAGGTGGAATATATGGGCTCGGGCTTCACGTCGTGCACTGCGAACATTTCTTTTGCCGCGTGTTGCTCCCCATACACTATTTTTATGCCATTTGTGGTTGGGAATTTCAACATCTGGTGGAGAGTCCACTGTATCGCCCTGATGCTGTATATCCATGGCCTTCCTAGCAGGGCATTGTATCTTGTATCCCCTTCGCGGACATGAAACCTGGTACCTCGAACATTACCAGATACATCGACTGGGAGGACGATTTCCCCCTTCATCGTTTCGCTCTCCATGTTAAACCCTATGAGGTCATAGAATTAGGTACGATTTGGTCAAGCAGCTTGAGCTGCTCCACTACCCCGAATATGATTATATTGGCCGAGCTACCTGGATCATGAGCACATGCTTAATTTAAACGATATTTAAGAGGAAAGAAATCACCAGCGCATCGCTATGTGGTTGAGATAATGCTTCGACATCTTCCTCTCTGAACACGATAGTTCTTTTAGGTATACGACTTTGAGTTTGCTCTTTTGTGGCGGTGGGCACATGGCCCATTTGAGCACGGGTTTTTGTGGTCCACGTTCTTCAGGATCATTGTTTTCACGTGCGTTTACTGAGTTAGACATTTTCTGACTGAAATTGAAGATTCTTGGGCAAGCAAAAGTGTGAAGAATAACTTGTGTTTTTAGAAAACCATCACTAAAACAATCACTATTATATTTAGCCCCACGGTGGGAGCCAAACTATTTACCTTGAAAATGGTAATTACAATTATATTTGATTCTAAAATATGTGATCTATTTTAATACATGTTGTTTAGGCAGTAGATGCTGAGCATGAAGCGAGAAAAATGAAATAAGTGTAGAGCTAAATTGCGCAAACCAGGTATCGAAGAGGACAGTCTCGAGGGTGGTCGGGCAGGCCTCGAGGTCGAGCTCGAGAAGCTTGATTAGGGGCTATCGATAATGGAATAACATTATTGAATGCCTTAAGTTTAGCCTATTTATGATCAATAATAAGCAATAAATGAAGAATAACTCAAGAACACAATAAATGAGAAGCAATAATTCAATGAGACAATTGTAGAGAATATTTTAGAGAGCAGAGAATGCTCTTGTTCTTGTATTGAATACAAAGTGACAAGGGTCCCCTTTATATATGGGGAGAGGGGGGCTCCCAACATAGTACATGTGTAATTAATGTAAAGACACATGGCTGGTACATACATTTAATGCCACGGTACTAGCCCGTACTATTTAGTGTACTTTGTCAGCTTTAACCACATGCCCTTTAGCAGATTTCCCGCCTTTTCATGTCGACCACTGACTTGTACTTCCTCGAGGTTGTGGTCCCTCGATATGCATTGCCTCGATGCTGGGGACCTTCGGTTTGCATGGCCTCAAGATCGAGGACCTACAATACATATTGCCTCAAGGTTGTGGACATTTGACGTCTATCGATATCAGAGCCCAGGCTTTCAAGCCTTCTAAGCATCGAGATGACTGTAAAATCAGGCTCTCCGATTTTAGCCGTATACACTTTCTGAGCTTCTGCTTTACCGGTGGACATGTGGTATAGTGGGTAGCTTGTGAGCCACTATGGATGTGCTCAAACAAGTCATATTGTCGTAGGACCATGCAAAGATACCCTCATATCCTTTAGGAGTCTGACATTCTCTTCCTTATCTGACAGTGATAGATGAATGCCTATGTATGTTTCCTTGACCATTCCAGAATACCCTAAGTTAACTGCCTCAATTTTGTCCAAATTAGACTTTGGTTTGTTTTCAAAATTTTCCACTTCTCTGATGATTTCCTCAGGTATTATATCATCTTCCAGGTCCTCTGAATCACTATCCTTGTGTTGCATTGTCTCATTACATGTCACAATCCCATGTTCATTGAGATTAGTAATAATAATGATGTAAAGAAAATTTAAGGAATAATAATAAATACAAAAAGTAGTAATGCATTAATAGAATCATAAAAACGTCAACAAGTGAGGCTCGATGACTAAGGCAATTATTTCAAAACAAAATACTGAAAATGTCTCAAATTTACAATTTTTTTTTTTAAATAATTGATGCTAATTTGCGAGGCTACCCAGGAACTCGACGAGCCCGAAATGGTACGGCAGTCCAGTTTTTGAGAACAGCTCCTTTCTCCACGGTTTGAATGGTAAGGTCTTACTCCTCCTCCTCCTAAACTATTGCACTGCAGTTCATATCTTCTTCATCTAGAAACAACTTCCTCATGCCAGCTAAGACTTCATGTTCCTTAGATCCCCACATCATGTTCGCTTGATGGAATGTCTGGTGTAGAGGTGGCATCACTTGTTCCAGTGGATAATAAGGATCACACCATAGTGGCGACCCCCCTTGGTACACCAAGTACATTCATATCCGAGCCCAAAAGTTGTGCCATGACGCTGCGGTTGTACGGGTTTGGTGATCCCTTGAAGGTTTTCGCCGAGACCTTTTCTAGGTTCATACCATATCCATAGTAGTATTCTTTCTATCATGTTTCTCCACCATCAATCCTTTTCAAATGCGTTTACTCACTCAATGCAATGGTACGTCTCTCCACCTAGCTTCTTCCTATTTTCGGTAACTAGAACGGCCGTATTGGTGTAGATGGGGTTACTTACATCTCCATGGATAATCACCTCCTGATGATTCCACTAAAACTTCACAACCTAATGCAAAGTTGAATCCACTGCCCCGGCATCATGTATCTAGGGCTGTCCTAACAATAGGTTGTAGGTAGCAGATATATCCAGCACTTAGAACTCGACATCAAACCAGGTCTGGCCTATCTGTAGGCTGAGGTTGATTTCCCTGATGGTGGCTCTTTAGGATCCATCAAGCGCCTTCACATTAGTACTTCCCGTCCGTATCTCGTGAAAGACTTTAATTAATTTGTTCAGAGTAGTTAGTGGCATATGTTGAGCTTGGAACCCCCATTTATCAGGACCCTGGCGATGAACTTATCCTCAAATTGCACTATGCTATGTAGTTCCCTATTGTGACTTAGTCCGTTTGGTGGTAACTCATCTTCATGAAAGGTGATTTTATGGCTCTCCAGTACCTGCCCCACCATATTGGCCATCTCCCCACTAGTGATGTTGGTGGGTACATAATCTTCATTCAGCACTTTCAACAACGCATTCCCGTGTCTATCTGAGTTTTCCAGTAGTGACAAGATGGATATCTAAGCGGGAGTTTTGTATAAATGGTCGACAAAAAAATATTCTCTTGCTTGTACTTTTCTCCAAAGGTCATCAGTGCCAGTCTCGACAACAAGCAGCTTACATGCAGCTTCCTTGCTTGTTCCTCCCAGGTTCTCAGGTATATAAAATCTGCTAGTTCTAGTCATGCCTTGTGCCGCACATGTCTCTTCCATTTTTTCTTTTCTCTTTATCTTTGGTTCTGCAACACTATCCTATGGGATGGTATTAGACTTTTAAGTGGTGTGGGAGCTACTATCACAGTGAAGGGTGTAGCTACCTCAACTTCGAATGATGCTTGGGTTTGTACCACAACTGGTGTGAAGGTGACCGGGGACATTTTAGGATCATCTCCCTCTCGAATGAGTTCGATTGACCCCTACAGATCCCATTCCTTGTCAATCTCTATCACATTCACTCCCTCACCTCTGTGATCTAAGAGAGGATTGTGACTAACATTTGGTGCAACTTCCTTTGCCTATATGACCTGTGTCGATCAGTGTCTAAATCTTGTCTTTCAGCGTGCGACACTCATCAATTCTATGACCATTCATGACTGAAAGATAGGCACATGTTTTGTTAGGGTTAATCCGCTGGGAAGAATTCTCGCAAGTCTCTCGTATAGTTGATCTATGGGCTCAGCAATTGTGGTTTATTGTCTAGGTAGACTACTGTCGAAGTTTGGTCGTGGTTTTTGACAGTTTTGGCCAGTATGTGGAGGTGAATGGTAATATGCGGGTTGAACATTATAGGCGTGGTAGGTGGTAGCAGGTTGTTGGTATCTTGGGGGTAAAAATTAGTATGTGGGTGGAGGTGTTTGGTATGTGAGAGGAGACTTAGAACCCTGGACTACCATCCCACTCTTAATCCCTTCTTCTATTCTTTCTCCTAGCTTGATGATGTCGGAGAATTTGTGATTTCGAATAAGCATCAACCTTCCATAATACTGCGGGTCTTGAGCTCTAACGAAGAACTTGTTCATACTTCTTCTTCGAGTGCTAGCATTACTTTCGTAGCTTCATATCTCCACCGAGTAGCATACTTGCGGAAGGATTCAATTGGTTTCTTCTTGAGGTTTTGAATATAGAAAATGTCTGGTGCATTTTCTATGTTGAACCCGAATCTGTCCATGAAGTCTGACACCATGCTTACCCAACTAACCCACTTCTTTGGATTCTGGCTTATCTACCGAGACAATGCATCTCCTGTGAGGCTTCTCATGAACAGTTTCATGCAGATTTGTTCATTTTTTCCCACTCCTACAAGCTTGTCACAATATTTCCTCAGATTCACTTCCGAATCACCAGTTTCATCGAACATTTTGAACTTGGGAGGTTTGTAACCCTTCGAAAATTCCACATATTGATGAATGCACAAGTCTTCATAGTTTAAACTTTCAATACCTTTACCACCTTCTACACTCTGAACTCTGCTAGTGAGCATCTTGAGTTCCTCCGCCGTATTCATAATGAGCAGGTCTTTCTCGGTCGATCCAGGTATATATACGGTTTGTTATGGGGTTTGGGGGTAAGGTTTCAACATATATTGGGTTTCTTTGATGGACTACGGGAATCTGGACATAAGGGTGGTCATTGGTTGAGTTTTGGGGATCAGGAGTGTTACACCCCATATTTTTGTAAGTGAAAGTGCGTCATAAATAAATTGATGAAAGCTCGGAAATGAGATTTTATATCCCACATTTTCGTACATTAAAGTTTCGTCGTAAGTTAATCGACGTAAGCTCGGGAATGAGATTATTTTGAGATTATATGTATTACACTATTTCAAATAAGTGATAAGTAAATTCGTGAAGGTGAGAGGGTAAGAATCAAAGAAAATGAGTCTCGTCGAAGTTTGGTAATTTGGGATAAAATACGGTCCAAGCTATAATACCCCGTATTTATTGACTAATACCTTACAAGGTACCACATGACCATGATAGATAGATGTATAAAGTGTATTAAATGTGAGTAGTATTTTATGTAATTTGAGATAATTCTAAATTATGTGAGTACCAGGTTAATTATTTGTTTAGTGAGGGATTAATAAGTGAATTATGGAAATGGGGGAATTATTGGATAAGGCTTGATAGCCCAACGTGGTAGCCACATATGATCCATTAAGTGACTCTTAAATCACACTGCAAGGTGGCAACATTTAAAGAGATGAGCACCTCATCTCATTTGATTGAAGAATTTTTTTTAAAAAAAGACTTCTCAAGTTCAAGATTAGGATTAATTCACAAAGATATGTAATTCACTAAAGCCATAAACGACTCTCAATGTGATTGCTTCCGAAAGTATCATACAAGGTTATGATCAAATTAACAAATATATCATATGGAATTTGCTAAAAAAATTCATAAAAGACTACTTAGCAACGTGAGAATTTGTGATTCTAAAGGAGTACAGTGCAATCTTCCTCAAGAATATCATACGGATATTCCCTACTTTGATCTGTCGTTACATGTTTTATCATAAAAGACGTGTGTTAGATGGATTGACTAGACAATTGACTCAAGTATGTTAAGGCTATCCCTTCTTTCCTTTTGCCATGATCTATACGACACAAATGAAACGAGTGTAACGAACCGATCGGTTGTTCCGTAGAACTTGCATCATAATTACTGTTATTTCCTTGTCATAGGTTGGTTATACTGTTTATGATGTGTAGTGTTGGTAGGCTCAGAATCAGAATGGTTGTAGTGAGAACTTAGTCACTTAGTCTTTAAGAATAGCCTTAAAGTTGGAAAAGTCAACTGAGAGTTGACTTATTGGTAAACGACCTCGTAATGCAGATTTTATAGCTCGGATAGCTTCGCTAGGTGATTTGGGACATAGGAGTGTGTTCGGAATAATTTTGTGATGTCCGATGTAGAATTAGGCTTGAATTGGAAAAAGTTAGTTTTTGGTGATTTTCGGTCGGTAGTGGAAAATAGACTATCGGGGTAGGAATGGAATTCCGGAAGTTGAAACATGTTTGTAATGCTATTTTGGATATGTATACAAAATTTCAGGTCAATCGGATGTGTTTTGGATAGTTTCGGCATCATTGGTGGATTTTAGAAATTTCAAAGTTCTTAGGCTTGAATCCGACGTGATTTTGGTGTTTTGATGTTTTTTTTGGTGTTCTGAGAGTGCAACTAAGTTTGAATGACCATTTATGATGTGTTGGTAAATTTGGTTGGGGTCCCGAGGGGCTCCGAATTGATTTCGGGGTTTAACAGGCACTTTTGGACTTAGAAAAATACCAGTTTGCTGGTGTTTTGCAGGACTAGTTTTTCTCCTATGCGATCGCGGGGAACTGTATGCGATCACATAGGCACATTTGGGAGGCAGAATGATTCTTCTATGTGATCGCGGGGTGATGTATGTGATCGCACAAGTTAGTTGGTGAGGCTGAGGGCCAATATTGTGAGGATGTTATGATATGAGAGAGGCCGAGTGCCTGAGAATGATTGATGCCATGATTTGGCTTCTTTATAGCGCTTGGATTGTAGGAGCCCCTCCGGAGTCTGTACACACCCCCAGTGAGCGCAGGTACCTACTGAGTGCGAGTGCGGAGTGATGAGTGATTGGGTGGCATGAGTGATAGTGAGGTTGCCCCGGGGGCTGATACTGAGTGATGGTGAGGTGCCGAGGGAAATTGTTACGAGTGATGATTATGGCCCGAGGGGCAGTTTTATGATTATATTTTACTGAGTTTTGACTATGATTCATTTTATTTTTCAAACTGATATTGCTGAGAGTTTTACTGAGATCTATTGAAAATATACTTGTTTCAAAAGGATTTTATGGAAACGGTTTTCGAACTTATGTATACTATATTGAGACTTGATGTTTTACTGTTTCGTGGATTGGTGTTTTTGTGATGTGAGTTCATATACTTCAGACCGTGATTTATTTTCATTACTACTGAGTTGGCGTACTCATCGTTACTCCCTGCACCCCTGTGTGCATATCCAGGTACTGGTTCAGAGCAGTAGTCTTCCGAGCTCGTTGTCATCACCGTTTGGGATTTCGACGTAGCTGTCCAGCGTCCGCAGCTTCTCCACTTCCCTTCTTCATTTAGTACTTAGTATTTGTATAGACTGTCATATTATTATTGCGGCGTAAAGACTTAAAGAAATTATTTTATACTCTGTTGCTGATTATTATTGATTTTTGAAATATTATAATAGATCAAATGTGTAGTTATGTGATGGTTGGCTAGCCTAGTTCCACGATAGGCGCCATCACGACCTGTTAGAATTTGGGGTCGTGACAAGTTGGTATCAGAGCTCTAGGTTACATCGGACTCACCGATCACGAGCAGGTTTAGTAGAGTCTTGCGGATCGGTACGAAGACGCTTGTACTTATCTTCGAGAGGCTACAGAACTCTTAGGAAAAATCTCATTTTCTTGAACTCTTTCGTGCCATTCTATTGGTTCTTGAAATCTAAACTACTGTTGTTTCATTCTCTCACAGATGGTGAGGACACGCACTACCAATCAGGGTGACCAAACACCAACCAGACCCACAGGGTCGAGGCTGTGGTGGAGTTAGGGGACCATCCCACGCACTAACCAGGACAGTACGATAGGATACCCCTGTCATTTAGGATCAGGTTCCCGTCGAAGGTACTCCAGCGGGACAGGCTCAGGCACCGGCATTGCCTATTGTTATTCCGGATCTTCAGGAGACCCTAGCTCAGATATTGACGGTGTGTACCAGTTTGGCTCAGGAAGTTGATATGTCTACTACTGCCCCGACACCTGAGCAGGCTGTACAGGGTATTCAGGCACCGAGGGTAGTCCCAGCCCAGCTGGTTGCCCCAGTTCAGGACTATGTGGTTCCAGCTATGCCCGAGGATGAGCAGCATAGGCTGGAGAGGTTCAGTAGACTTCAGCCTCCGACTTTCAGCGGCACAGAGGGCGAGGATGCCCAAGGTTTCTGGATAAATGCCAAAGGATACTACGTACTACGGGTATTTTAGAGACCAGTGGGGTCTCGTTTGCTACATTTCAATTTGCTGGTGCTACTTTCAGTTTATGCGAGGCATTTGAGAGGTGTAGGCTGGTTGGTTCAGCACCACTCACCTGGCACCAGTTCTCCACGATCTTTTTGGAGAAGTATGTCTCTCAGTCCCACAGAGAAAAACAGCACAGGCAGTTTGAGCAGCTGCGCCAAGGAGAGTTGTCAGTTACTCAGTACGAGATGAGGTTTTCCGAGTTAGCTAGACATGCTTCTGCGTTAGTCCCTACTGATAGGGAGAGGATTAGGAGATTTGTAGATGGTGTCATATATCAGCTTCAGATTTTGATAACCAGGGAGAGAGTGTCTGGAGCTACATTTGAGCAAGTAGTTGACATTGCTCGGGACATTGAGTCGGTTCGTAGGCAGGATCGTGAGGAGAGGGAGGCCAAGAAGCCTCGGGGATCAGGTAGCTTTAGTCGTTCCCCTTCTAGAGGACAGTTTCAGCACGACAGAGGTCGTCCATTTAGACCTCCACAGCCAGCTCGCCCAGCTTACAGTGGTGCATCTTTGGGGTAGGGTCTGCAGTTCTCATCAGGGACGTTCATATTTTAGTGCCTTTCATGCTTAGAGTTCCTCCAGAGAATCATCATATCACAGTTCTTCTATGCATGGTTCATCCGATGGTTATCATGGTGGCAAGGGTTCTCATCAGTCTCCATCTCTAGCTCCAGGTGGTTGTTTTGAATGTGGAGAGTTCGGACATGGGTGGAGGTAGTTTCCTCGTCTTCCTGTAGTTCATCTCAGCAGAGGGTTCAACCCTCAACTTTAGCCCCAGTCAATTCACCACCTACCCAGGCATCCAGGGGTGGTATTCAGGAAGCTAGAGGCCGCCCTAGAGGGGGAGGTCGAGCAGGTGGAGGCCAGCCACATATTTATGCACTTCTAGTCAGGCCGGATGCTATGGCCTCTGATGCAGTGATCGCAGGTATGGTCTCAGTCTGTTGCCAAGATGTTTTGGCTTTATTTGACCCTGGTTCTACATATTCCTATGTTTCTTCATATTTTTCCCATTTTCTGGATATGCCCCGTGAGTCTTTAGTTACCTCTGTTCATGTGTCAACTTCGATGGGCGATATTGTTGTTGTTGACCATGTGTATCGGTCATGTGTGATATCTATTGGGGGTATGGAGACCCGAGTGGACCTACTGTTACTTAGTATGGTCGATTTTGATGTGATTCTGGGCATGGATTGGTTATCCCCATGTCATGTTATTCTTGATTGTCACGCTAAGACCGTGACCCTAGCTATTCCCGGAGTTCCGAGAGTTCAGTGGAGGGGGTCTATAGAGCATGTGCCTAGCAGAGTGATTTATTAGTTGAAGGCTCAGCATATGGTTGAGAAAGGGTGTGAGTCTTATCTTGCTTTTGTGAGGGATGTTAGTAGTGAGACTCCTTTTGTTGATTATGTTCCTGTGGTCCATGATTTTCCGGACGTATTTCATGTAGACCTTCCAGACATGCCACTTGACAGTGATATTGATTTTGGTATTGACCTTGTGCTAGACGCCAAGCCTATCTCTATTCCACCTTACCGCATGGCACCAGCGGAGTTGAAAGAATTGAAAGAGCAGCTTCAAGAACTCCTAGATAAGGGATTCATTCGGCCTAGTGTGTCACATTGGTGTGCACCGATGTTGTTTGTGAAAAAGAAAGATGGCTCCATGCGCATGTGTATTGATTATAAACAGCTGAATAAGGTTACAGTGAAGAACCGATATCCGTTGCCCCGTATTGATGACTTGTTTGACCAGCTTCTGTGAGCTACAGTGTTCTCCAAGATTGACTTGAGATCTGGGTATCATCAGTTGAGGATTCGGGATTCTGACATTCAGAAGACTGCTTTCAGGACCAGATATGGTCGTTATGAGTTCCTGGTTATGTCATTTGGGTTGACCAATGCCCTAGTTGCGTTCATGCAATTGATGAACAGCGTGTTTCAGCCTTACCTTGATTATTTCGTCATTGTGTTCATTGATGACATCCTGGTTTATTCTCGTAGCCAGAAAGAGCATGCTCAGCATTTGAGTGTTGTGTTACAGAGGTTGAAAGAGAAGAAGCTTTATGCAAAATTCTCCAAGTGTGATTTTTGTCTTGGTTCAGTAGCTTTCTTGGGGCACGTGGTGTCTAGTGAGGGTATTCAAGTTGATCCGAAGAAGATAGAGGCGGTGCAGAGTTGGCCCAGACCGTCCTCAGTTATAGAGATTAGGAGATTCCTTGGTTTGGCGGGATATTACCGTCGCTTTGTGGAGGGATTCTCTTCTATTGCTTCGCCTTTGACCAGATTGACCTAGAAGGGTGCTCCATTCAGATGGTCTAATGAGTGTGAGGAGAGATTTCAGAAGCTCAAGTCAGCATTGACCACATCTCTGGTACTAGTTTTGCCTACTGGTTCAGGTTCTTACACAGTCTATTGTGATGCTTCTAGAATTTGTTTGGGAGTGGTATTGATACAGGATCATAGGGTGATTGCCTACGCGTCTAGACAGTTGAAGTTGCACGAGAAGAATTATCCAATGCACGATCTTGAGTTAGCTGCCATTGTTCATGCCTTGAAGATTTGGCGGCATTATTTGTATGGAGTGCAGTGTGAGATTTTCACCGATCATCGTAGTTTGAAGTATCTGCTGAGGTAAAAGGACTTAAATTTGCGTCAGAGGAGATGGTTAGAGCTTCTCAAGGATTATGACCTCACTATTCTGTATCATCCGGGGAAGGCCAATGTAGTGGCCGATGCTTTGAGTCGTAGAGCCGATAGTTTGGGGAGTCTATCTTACCTTTCAGCAGCAGAACGACCTTTAGCACTTGATGTTCAGGCTTTAGCGGGTCAGTTGGTGATATTGGATTTGTTAGACCCTCCGCGGGTATTAGCTAGCATGGCTTCCCGGTCTTCTCTTTATGATCAGATTAGAGCTCGGCAGTATGATGATCCGTATTTATTAGTACTTTAGGACAGGGTCCGTCGAGGTGATTCCAGGGATGTGACTATTGGTGATGACGGTATTATGAGGATGCAGGGCCGTATTTGCATGCCCAATATGGATGGGCTTCGAGAGTTGATATTAGTTGAGGCCCACAGCTCGCGGTATTCCATCCATCTGAGTGTCGTGAAGATGTATCAGGATCTGATACAACAGTATTGGTGGAGGCGGATGAAGAGAGATATTGTTGAGTATGTAGCACAGTGTCTCAACTGCCAGCAGGTCAAGTATGAGCACCAGAGACCAGGAGGATTACTTTAGAGGTTAGATATTCCGGAGTTGAAGTGGGAGTGGATCACTATGGACTTCGTAGTTGGGCTTCCACGGACTTCGAGGGGTTTTGATGCTATTTGGGTCATTGTGGATAGATTGATCAAGTCCGCGCACTTCATTCCTATTGGTACTACTTATACTTCAGAGTGGTTAGCTGGTATGTACATCAAGGAGATTGTCCGATTGCATGCGGTTCTAGTTTCTATCATTTCTTACAGAGGTACTCAGTTCACATCTCAGTTTTGGAGGGCCGTGCAGAGAGGTATGGGTACTCAGGTAGAGTTGAGCACAACATTTCATCCTCAGACCGACGGGCAGTCGGAGAGGACTATTTTTATTTTAGAGGACATGTTGCGGGCCTGTGTGATTGATTTTGGTGGCTCATGGGATCAGTTCCTTCCACTAGCAGAGTTTACATATAATAATAGCTAGCAGTCCAGTATTCAGATGGCCCCGTACGAGGCTTTACATGGTAGGAGGTATAGATCTCCGGTTGGTTTGTTCGAACCCGGTGAGGATAGGCTATTGGGCACAGATTTGATTCAGGATGTGTTAGGGAAGGTGAAGTTGATTCAGGAGGGACTTCCACGCCGCAGTCTAGGCAAAAGATTTATGCGGACCGAAAGGTCCGGGAGGTGTCTTTTATGGAAGGTGATAAGGTACTACTGAAGGTATCACCCATGAAGGGTGTTATGAGGTTCGGAAAGAGGGGAAAGTTGAGTCCACAGTTTATCGGTCCTTTTGAGGTACTTCAGAAGGTTGGAGAGGTGGCTTATAGACTTACCTTGCCACCCAACCTATCGAGTATTCATCTAGTATTTCATGTGTCGATGCTCAGGAAATATGTTGGTGACCCGTCTCATGTGTTAGACTTCAGCACAGTCCAGCTCGAGTGTGATATGTCATATGAGGTAGAGCCAGTAGCAATTTTGGATCGTCAGGTCAGAAAATTGAGGTCCAAGAATATAGCTTCAGTGAAGGTACAGTGGAGAGGTCAGCCAGTGGAGGAAGCTACTTAGGAGACCGAGCGGGAGATGCAGAGCAGATATCCTCACTTGTTTGAGACTCCAGGCATGTTCTAGACCCGTTCGAGGACGAATGTTTGTTAAAGAGGGGGAGAATGTAACGACCCGGTCGGTCGTTACATAGAACTTGCATTATAATTACTTTTATTGACTTGTCATAGGTTGGTTATACTGTTTATGATGTGTAGTGTTGGTAGGCTTGGAATCGGAATCGGAATGGTTGTAGTGAGAATATAGTCACTTAGTCTTTAAGAATAACCTTAAAGTGGGAGAAGTCAACTGAGAATTGACTTATTGGTAAAAGACCTCGAAATGTGGATTTTATGGCTTGGATAGCTTCGCTAGGTTATTTTGGACTTAGAAGTGTGTTCAGAATAATTTTGTGATGGCCGGTGTAGAATTAGGCTTGAATTGGCGAAACTTAGTTTTTGGTGATTTTCGGTCGGCAATTGAAAATAGGTTATCGGGGTCGGAATGGAATTCCAAAAGTTGAAACAGGTTTGTAATGCTATTTTGGATATGTCTGCAAAATTTCAAGTCAATCGGATGTGTTTACGATAATTTTGGCTTCATTGGTGGATTTTAGAAATTTCAAAGTTCTTAATCTTGAATCCGACGTGATTTTGGTGTTTTAATGTTATTTTTTGTGTTCCAAGAGTGCAGCTAAGTTTGAATGATCATTTATTATGTGTTGGTAAATTTGGTTGGGGTCCCTAGGGGCTCGGGATTGATTTCGGGGGTTAACGGGCACTTTTGGACTTGTTTTTCTTCTAAGCGATCGCGGGGAATTGTATGCGATTGCATAGGCTCGTTTGGGAGGCAGCATGATTGTTCTATGAGATCGCGGGGTGATGTATGCGATCGCATAGGTTAGTTGGTGAGGCCCAGAAAATTACTCTATGCGACCGCAGGTACAAGGTCGCGATCATAGAGAGAGGAGTGAGGAAGCCAGTGCGGTCGCGTTTGGCTGGGTGCGATCGCCTAAGGTCTTGGTGCGTGGGGAGGGGTTGACTGATTTTTATGTGCGAGTGCGGGTGTATCTATGTGATCACATAGGGTAGGACTTGGTAGTGCTTCGCGAACGCACTCCTGGAACCACGATCGCACAGTGTCCGGGCCTGGGAAGTATAAATTAAAACCCTCCGCGACCATAACCCACTTTTCCACCATTTTTGAATGGGAAGACAATTTTGAGGTGATTTTTAAGAGAGGAAATCATTGTTCTTCATTGAGTTAAGGATTTTGGACCCTAAAACTCGATTATATGTGATTAATAATCAAATTATCATCGTATAGTTTATGAAACTCGGTAGAAAAAGATGGAATTTGGGCTTGAGATTATGAGACCTTTAGGGGATGATTTTAGGGGTCAAACGAACTCCGATTTTAGAGTTCCTTATATGTACGGACTCGTGAGATGATGAAGAACATTTTGGTATAAAATATTTCGAGTTGCGAGATGCGGGCCTGGGGGTCGGGTTTTGGCTAATTTCGGGTTTTGTGCTAAAATTGGTATTTTTCAATTGGAATTCATTCCCTTAGCATAATTTAATGAGAAATATCTGAGCTTTATAGATTTGGTGCACTCGGAAGTTGACTCGAGAGGAAAGCGGGTTGCAGAGTAGCTTTTCGAGCTAGTTTGAGGTAAGTAATGTCTTTAAATCCTGTCTTGAGGGTATGAAACCCCGGACTTTACATCCTTTCACGGATTTGGAGTGACGCACACACTAGATGAGGAGTGTGGGGAGGGTACGAATTGGAAATTTGGAAAATGTATCTTTTTAGGCAACTATTGAGTTGCGAAACTGCTTTTAAAGCATATGGTTATTAGTATTACTATGTTTTGTTATACTTGGGTTGTGCCATGTTTTGGACCTAGTGTCGATCTATTTTAACCCCTTGAGGGATACTTTACTGATATTCCTCACTTTGAAACTATGATTTTACACTCAGACTTTCTTGTGAAATTGTTGACACTCTTATTTGATAGTATTACCATTTCTTGAAATGAGATATTATTTTGGGTCGAGAACCCCATTTTATTTATGGCTCGAATGGCATGCTGAGAGTGTCTGACTGAGTAAGGTCGAGGGCCAATATTGTGAGGATGTTATGGTATGAGAGAGGTCGAGTGCCTGAGAGTGATTGATGCCATAATTTGGCTTGTTTATAGCGCTTGGGCTGTACGAGCCCCTTCGGAGTCTGTACACACCCCTAGTGAGTGCAGGTACCTACTGAGTGCGAGTGCCGAGAGATGAGTGATTGGGAGGCATGAATGGCAGTGAGATTGCCCGCGGGGCTTATACGGAGTGATGGTGAGGTGCTGAGGGAAATTGTTACGAGTGATGATTATGGTCGAGGGGCAGTTTTATGATGATATTTTACTGAGTTTTGACTATGATTCACTTCATTTTTCAAACTGATATTACTGAGAGTTTTACTGAGATGTATTGAAAATATACTTGTTTCAAAAGGATTTTATGGAAACTAGTTTTCGAACTTATGTATATTGTATTGAGACTTCATGTTTTACTGTTTCGTGGATTGGTGTTTTTGTGATGTGTGTTCGTAAACTTCAGACCGTGATTTATTTTCATTACTACTGAGTTGGCGTACTCATCATTACTCTCTGCACTCTTGTGTGCAGATCCAGGTACTATTTCGGAGCAGTAGTCATCCGAGCTCGTTGTCATCAACGTTTGGGATTTCGAGGTAGATGTCCAGCGTCCGTAGCTTCTCCACTTCCCTTCTTCATTTAGTACTTAGTATTTGATTCATAGACATTATTATGACATTAGCAGAGTTAGTTTATTTCTTAGATGCTCGTGATCGGTTGGCTCCTGTCTTGGGAAATTTGTTTAGACTGTCAGATTATTATTGCAGCATAAAGACTTAAAGAAATTATTTTATACTCTGTTGCTGATTATTATTTATTTTTGAAATATTATAATAGATCAAATGTGTATTTATGTGATGGTTGGATAGCCTAGTTCCACGATAGGCACCATCACAACCTGTTAGGATTTGGGGTCGTGACAACAAGCAAATGTACAACTTTCATAAATGACTATATTCATAGAAGTATTAGAGGTGCCTATGTTCTTGATCTCCTATGTGTCTTATTGTTACATATGTTGTTCATGGGTCTCAGAAAAATACGTAAGTTGAAAAAGTTTACTTCATGATATTAATCAAAGGCATAATGGTCATATGACATTCTGAAAGATTTTATTGACTTACTTCTCATGCATTGCATTCATTTATACATGTACATTGACCCATGACCAGATAGTGTTAGTGTTATATATATATATATATATATATATATATATATAT
>ML353888.1:0-23595 GCA_005239505.1 Nicotiana paniculata | reverse complement strand
TCCTTGCCATAAAATAGTCACATCTATGCACTGCCGAGGGTCGAACGACCCGAACCATAAGTGCATCGTTGCCGTAAAATAACCATATATATGCACTGCCAAGGGTCGAACGGCCCGAACCATAAGTGCATCTTTCAATCCTCCGTGGCGTACGGCTCGCTCCCATGAGAGTTAGCAAAATCACACTCCGCTCGCGGAATGTAAATTGCGAAGCGGTCACATGCACACACAATATTCTTTTAAATTACTTTTCAGTGAACAATTCATTAAAATTTCTCAAATTCCATGATCTCAGGGAAATAAGCCGCATGTAACATTAATTCATTAAGCATATAGTTCATTTCAAGGAAGATACAAGGCATGATGGGGGCCTAACTACCCGGACATAATACTAATAGCCGCTACGTACGGACTCTCGTCATTTTGTACGTACGTAGCCCCCACAAACATCACACATAGCATTTAAATCACCTATGGGGACAATTCTCTCTTACGAGGTTAGAAAGGAGACTCACATCGTGTCAAATCTACTTCTAGGACAAAGAACGTTCCCCAAACTCCAAACTCGTCTCCCAAGGACTCGAAACTAATCAAACGTTATGTAAATATATCAAATTATACTCAAAGCATGGAATTTTCCTACTTATTTAGTCAATTCATCATTCTTGAAGAAATCCCAAAATCCACCCCCGGGCCCGCATGCTCGGATTCTGAAAATTCTCGAAGGAAACACTCACCCATAACCTAAGGATCGTTAATATATGATTTTTGTATGATTTCATAACCAATTCATGGGTAATTCTCTAAATTTTTATAAAACCTACGTTTTAACTCTAACCCTTGAATTTCCACTAATTAATGAGTTAATCTACCTAAGAATCCAAGTATTAGACTAAGTTCATGGTAGGAATTACTTACCTCAAAATGGCTGGGTCGTTTGTCTCTCTTGCATGCTCAAAATCACCCCAAGGAAGAAGAAGAATGCCCAAGAATTTCTTAAGTCCCATTTTTAAAACACACCGCCCAGCCGTGGTTTCGCACCTGCGGCTCAAGGACCGCACCTGCGGAAAATGGGACAAGGTTTATTGGGCGCCTAAATGCTCTTGGGTCATCCAAAACCCATTCCGAACATACGCCCAAGTCCGAAATCATCATACGAAGCTACCGGAACCGTCAAAACTCGATTCCGAGGTCGTGTACTAAAAAATTTGACCGAAGTCAAACTTGGCCAAGAAGGCCAACCTTAAGGAACTAAGTGTTCCAATATTGCTCTAAACACTTTCAAATCCCGACCCACCCGTCCCCGCAAGTCATAAATCACAATAAGCCGCTATCAGAAGTTTTATTTAGGGGAACGGGGTCCGATAACGCAAAACGACCGGTCGGGTCGTTACACCTCCTTTAAAATCAGAACAATGAAAGGTTTATATAGCACATAGTAGAGTAAAACAAATAAGGTAAGGAGAATCAACCGCACACAAATAAGGCATGCAACATCAATTAATCAATCAATTAGGGATAACGGGAATAAATTAACAGCACGTAAATTAAGGAGAGTCTTTCACGGGGTAAATCAGTAGACAGGATTGAGGCTAAATAAGGTAAGTAGTAAATCCAGAAATCAATTAGAGGTCAGTCAAAACAATCAAAACCTAGAAATCAAACCAACAATATAATTAAGGAAAGTAGTACTAATTACGAATCACATATAAGGAAAAAGTAGGTAAAAATCTTTTCAGAGAGCTATCGGTTTTGAAAGGAAAGCACAATTTTCGAACCTTAATTAAGCAAGTAAAATAAGTCAATCACTTTTAATTGACAGAGACACAGTAAACAGGCGAACATTAGAGCAAACAGTAGAAACCCTAGGACATGCAGACATAGATATGAGAACCAGTCGAAAAATTAAAGAAAATCGGAGTTAAACACTTAAACATTTTCAACATTTTGCAAAAACTTAAAAAGATGAAACCCTAGAGCATAAAGACATAGAGATGAAACTCAGTGAAAGAAATCATTCAAACAGTAAAGAGGAAAACCAGATTTAAACATTAAACTTTTTTTTTAAACAATTTTGCAGAAACTTAAAAAGATGAAACCCTAGCTTCTAGGGAAGAACGAGAATCGGTTGACAATAGAAGGAAAAATAGCAGAATCTTAAAGGAAAAGTTAAAAACAAACTCAAACCGCTTCATATGTAAAGAGATCTAAACGGATTTAACTAGAAATAGTTAAACATAAGCATAGGTGAGAAAAATCTGGTTTGAACCAGTGATTTGAAGCCATAAACACGAAGGAATTAGTACTCACAAACATAGGAGTCAACACAGACGGATTCATTGAGAAAATGAGGGATTTTAACCAAGTCTGGTTCGTTCTTCTTGATATTACCCTCAAGCAGCATGAAGATCGAAAAACCAGTAGAGATAGGAGGCCGGATAGGGCCTAAAATTGAATAAATAAACCATGAATCGAAGGGGTTTTGGTGACGGCGGGCTAAGGTTAGGGGGAGGGTGAGAGAGAAGAGAGGAGGGAAGGGATTCAGAGGCGGTGGGTTTGAAAGAATGATTAGGGTTTGAGGGTCGTTTGTTAATTAAAAAAGAAAAAGTTGTCCTGGACCGTTGCTCTTCTGAGATCAATGACCAGGATTGAATCTGGGTTGGAGCGGGTTATTGGATCAGGGTTATTGGGTTTGGGTTAGGGGTATTGGGTTAGGATAGCTATTGGGCTGGGTCCGAAAATTAAAAGAAAATAGGCTATATGTTAAATACCCAATTAATATGATAAAATAATTTATAAAAATAGATAATAAATAATAATAAATGCTATTTATGCATGAAAATAATTTAAAATAATTAATTAGTATTATAAAAATATAAGAGGTCATTTTCGTGTAAAATCAAGTAATTATGCACACATAGGCTATTATTGCAAAGTTATTTCAATTATAACCTACAAATGTAAATATAATTATGCATAAAAAGATTAATATAAATATAAATGATAAAATTAGGCAATAAAATTATTATAAAATTATTTGTTATGCAATATGTAATTATTTGGACAGTAAAATAATGGAATAAATTAATTAAAATCCTTTAAAATTACAGAAAATTATGAAAAGAATACTAATTGATGCTCATGCATCATTTTGAAAAATATATGCATTTTAAGAATAATATAGGAAAAAATTGGGTATCAACACATTAGAGTTCACAAGAACCTCAAAATGGACCCCGAGCAGTGCTTGCGCTGGAGGAAGGTTAACAGAATAAGTGGCCTTGGCTTTCAGTCGACCAAAAGATAGAGCCTCAGAATAGTGTAAAACAAGAAAGAATAAGAAATTAGTAGTAGTTTTTTAGCGATTAGAGCCTGTCAATGGGAAATTGGGGAGAGATGACTAATCACACAGATCAAGGAAAATAAATCAATCATACAAAATAAGGGAAAATAAATCAATCATACAAAATAAGGGAAAAAAAATTAATCATACAGAATAAGGAAAAGACAATCAATCATACAGAATAAGAAAATGACCACATGAAAACTAATTTCAAATCGAAATTAGGGCAACGAGTAAGACAAACCCTAATTAAGCCAGATTCGATGGAAATATACCCAATCAGAGAGATACTTTGTGTCATTTGGTGTACCGAGCCAGAATCCCATAATATCTTCAAGATCGAGCCCATTTGGACCCGATTTATACGAGATACACCTTCTATATATGGAACAATAATAAGTATTACCATATCAGATTGGTAAGCGTTCAAAAAAGGCAAGAAAATGTATGGTTCGAAGGAAAAGTGCAGAGAAAGGGGTGAGTCAACTTCAGTCGCTAGGGTTTAGGTTTGAGAGATGAAGGGGAGTGTTTGAAGGCGGCGAAGATGGGAAATTGGGTTCTAAGGTTTGGGTTATAGGGATATAAGGAGAAGTGGGAGTTTATTATGGGTCGTTGATCATTTGAGATCAACGGCCGTGATTAAAGGGAAGTGGGGCGGGTCGAGTAAATTGGTCCCGACCGATTTGAAACAAAAGGGGTCGTTTGGTTTGGGCCAGGGCAGCTTGGGTTGGGCTCACTTGTTTGGACTTTAATTGGTCTGAAAATTAGGCCTAATTTGGGCTAGATTTTAAAGTAAAAATTGAGGGGAAATAATTTAATAAAAATATAAAAATACTATTTATGCAACTTAATCCTTTAAAATAATAATTTAATATTATAAAAATATTTTTTTTAAAATTATTTTGGTCGTAAATAAATGCCAATGTAATTTATTGTAAAATATAGGTTATTATTACAAAATTACGTATTTGGCATAAAAGGACAAAATGTAATTATATAGAATAAATTATAATATTATAAAATATATATGTGGATGCAAATAATAAAGTTGGATGATTAAGTCATCATAAAATAATTTAAGAGGATAATTAATGTATATTCAAGTAATTTTAAATGCAAGAAAATTAATTTAAAGTTGTAAAAATGATAAAAAATTATAAAAAAAATACTTACATGACTCTGTAAATTAGGTAATAATACCAAAAATGATATTCTGAAAGTATGCATGATATATATAAAATGTGAGGGCAAGATAGGGTTAACATTAAAAACAATTCAAAATGCACCACACATGTATACATTGGCCAACTGATATCCATTAAAAAGGTCTATTTAATGGACTTAGACCACTCTCGGAAAAATTAGAAAGCTAAGCAAATTAAATATAATTTTATGAAATTTCACTTATACCTTAGATATAAAGTGAGGCTTAAAAAGATAAGTTATACCGTTTGAGTTAACTGATTAAAAAAGTAGCTAAGAAGCATCAAGTAAACCAACAAGGGTTGTGATGGAGTGGTAAATACTCCTTCATCCTTAACTAGAGGTCTCGGGTTCGACTCCCTGGATATTAAGTCCCTTTGTTAGGAAGCGCTTTACCTCACAAAGTAGTACTTCTCGGCTCGAATCTGGATTTTAGTCGGGTCCGCGTACGTAACGGATACCGAAAAGGAAACTAAAAAGAACATCAAGTAATGAAAAATGCTTTTAGATATTAAAATTGATTTTATAAATTAGTAGTGACGTGTCTGGATAGAAGTCCTCAAGTTGATAATAAGCTTAGAAATGTTTTACAAGTAATAAAGAACAAAATTAAGAGCATGTTTGGCTAAATTTCTAAAAATTTCATATTTGAAAAAGAACTTTTATCAATACCCATTCAGAAGATGAAGTTATCATCTTCAGGCTAAAATTTAAAATTTTGAAAAACAATGACTAGGTTTTGAATAACACGTGTAAAAGCGGTTTCCTAGTGCAAATCTTACCTTTTCTTTAGCGGGCTTAGTTTGGACCAGGTTTGATATAAAGCCCAAGTAGCCATCCAGGACAGGTTACATAAAACTGGCCCATGATAATTGTACTGTTACTATTTTTTTCTTCACATTTTAGTATTTTTGAAGTGAAATTATTATTCATGACTCAGAAATGAGGCTTGGAAAATTGACTGCACGAATTGGGTTGTTCGCAACATGGATTAAACCTTTCTACCTTAATTAAATGTCTCGAGCTCGACCCTGAGAATAGAGAAACCACTTGTAGTAATTTTTTTCTTCTAGATTCCCCTTTAATCCCCATTTGTTAGAGATACTGCTTCTTGAGTCCAGAACCTAAATGTGGTCCTTTTGGACTCAAATGACCGAAATAAGTAAAAAAAAATATTTTGACCAAACTATATATAGCACCCTTTATACCTTAACGTCTATTTTGACCAAACTATATATAGCACCCTTTATACGGACGTTAAGGTATAGCGCCTTTTAAAAGGGCGTTATATATGAAGCTGATAAGACATCCAGGTATATCTCCGTTTATTAAGGCGCTATATATATAGCTCATTAATAAACCGCGCTATACCCCTTTAAATAGACGTCCCTTTCCTCCCCCCCTCCCCCCCCCTACCCCATTACAGACAGAAACCAAACCCCCTCCCCCCATTAACGACCCAAAAAAATTTGAGTGGACCCCACCCGTCCCACAAAAGTAAAAATTGTTGGTCCCACATCCTAGCTTAGACATTCTCTCGTTGTGGGTTACTCGTTTCAGACTCAAATCTTCAATTCTTCAACTTTCCAAAAAACATAAATCGAGGTATTCCGATTTAGTTTTTGTCGAAACTCGTATAAAAAACACATATTAGTTATTTTAAATGTGTTCTATGTTGTTTTGTGTTTTTTCTGCGATTAAACACGTATGTTATTTTTATCCGGACTAAGATATTAGTGTGCTAAAAATATATGTAAAAATTGAGAAATCATTATTATTTCTTTAAAAAATATTAATAAATTAGTTTTATGTTGTATATGTATTTTCGAGAATATTTTGTGATTAAATGTATTTGTTGTTTTTATCTAGTTTAGACTATTTATATGCTTAAAGACTAGTAATATAGTGTCCTTTTAGCGTAGTAAAATATAGTACCATTCAGCGTAGTATCCCTGTAGTTTAAGTATCTCTTATACCCAAAAATACGTCAAAATAGCTGATAGATCAAACACAAACTCTGTCCAATTCTAATCAACGATCGTAAGAAAATAACATGAGAAACAACAATATTTTTCGGATATCTTGGTGCTACTGGGTCTCAATTATCGAGCCCGAAACTCATATGTGAATATTTAATAATTATTTCTTGTATAATTAAAAAAATTAATTATTTAATTTTATTATAGTTAAAAATTAGTGACAAAAAAAATATAAAATAAAACACGTAAAATAATAAAATTATATATAAATTAATAAAACTAAAACATATAAGAATTCAGGATATCTTGGTGCTACTAGGCCTCAAATATCGAGTCTGGAACCCATATGTAAATACTTAATGATTAAAAGGTGTATAATTATAAAATTAATTATTTAATTTACAAACAAACATATAAAATTATAAAACTAACATGTAAAATAATAAAACTAACACATACAAGAATTCAGGATATCTTGGTGCTATTGGGCTTCAAATATTGAGCCTGGAACCCATATGTGAATACTTAATAATTAAATCGTGTATAATTATAAGAATTTAATTTACAAACAAACATATAAAATTATAAAACTAGCATGTAAAATAATAAAACTAACACATACAAGAATTCAGGATATCTTGATGCCGCTGGACCTTAAATATTGAGCCTGGAACCCATATATGAATACATAATAATTAAAAGGTATATAATTATAAAATTAATTATTTAATTTACAAACAAACATATAAAACGATAAAATTAACATGTAAAATAATAAAACTAATACATACAAGAATTCAGGATATCTTGGTGCTACTGGGCCTCAAATATCGAGTCTGGAACCCATATGTGAATACTTAATAATTAAATCTTGTATAATTATAAAAATTAATTATTTAATTTACAAACAAACATATAAAATCATAAAGCTAACATGTAATTAATGTTGTTTAATTTACAGTAGACAACATGGAGGTGCCGCTTATGCATCCCGAACCTTCCAGTGATGAGCTACTATCGTTACAGGCGGTCATAGGTCCGCCCACATATGGGAGGGAGAGTTACTGGCCCAGACTCTCCGCGTCAGGAGAGTGGACGACATGTGGGACTTTCTGAAGGGCAAAGTTCTCCATCCCCGGGTAGTCAGACGCCTACAGAATACGGGCTTCTATAGGATTTTGGAAATCGGGCGGCTGCAGCTCGATTGGTCTTTGATCACGACCCTGATAGAGCGGTTGCGACCGGAGACGCACACATTCCACTTGCCCATTGGTGAAGCCACCATCACACTGCAGGACGTGGAGGTTATATATGGGCTACCCGTTGATGGATACCCCGTTGCTCTACTGCAGGCCATGTGAGAGCTGACAGGTGGGCAGTACCTGGACATACTGCAGCAGCTCACTGGTTCCGGCCACAGGAGGATACTGCACTGGCTGGGTCCAGTCGTCTGCAATTGACGACTATCCGAGACCATTTGGCGGTATTGCACCCTGATATCACTAGCGATACATCAGAGCTGCAAATTTATCGGTACATGAGGTTGCTGCTACTCCTTATGTTTGGAGGGGTCTTGTTCCCGAACACTTCGGGGAACCTAGTCAGCTTGAGATTTCTTCATCATCTTGAGCGGCTAAATGACTTACCCTAATACAGCTGGGGTGATGCTGTTCTCGCCTACTTTTACTAGATGTCCCGGGCGAGCATGGGCACCCAGCGTGACATTGCTGGATTTTTTCTGCTGCTACAGGTGAAAACATATTCGAATACTCTATTCACTATAACATACATAGTAAAAATATATCTTAAATTTTACATCAACTTTGTATGTTAGGTTTGGGCCTGGGAGCGGTTCCTGCAGTTGCAGCGACCTCTACCACCATTAGCTCCGGATGTACCACCTCCGTTTCTCCCTCTAGCTAGGAGGTGGGTTCTCCGGCGGGGATATATGGACGAGAGTACGAGGCTCGACATAATCTCCCCTTATGCAGGGATTTGTTGGATTTGCTGGAGGGCGCACAGGTAAATGTATACCTAAGTTTACTTGGCATGGCTTCACATGTGTTGCGTATACTCATGTTTTCTGTTGTTACTTAATATTTCATCTGAGGGTTATCCCTGCTTTTGCGCAACCTCATTATTGCGAACGTATTCAACCTTCATGTACATTTTCAACATCTTTATTAAAAGAAATTCCCGATATTCATCTGGAGTCCTCAAAAATCACTAAGAGTTTCATCATCCTCGATGTTAAACTCAGCGTAATAAGCAACCCCTTGCGGAGTGACATAATACGGATATCTTCCAGTTACTTTAAGGTTCATCGAACGTTTGCTCACACTCACTTTTTTACACAACAACAATACCAGTCTATCGTACTCCATTGTAAGTGGCAACTTAACATGTCACTGTGGAGATAAACTATAGCTCACTGAGTTATTCGCCGCCACAACCTCAATCCCCCGTCCCCTCCAATATAATAAAACCCTTACTTTTCGCGCTTCATATATTATGACAAAATGCTTGAGAATTTAACAAGAAGAAAAATTTAACAGAAGTTGAGAATATTTCTGAATGAATTTTTGCAAATTTCTTAACGACTTTAAATAAGGAAATTCCCAATCCGGGCGGTCGAATTTTTTGAGGTATAACCGCCTTTAAAAGGGCGTTATACCCATTTGAATATTATTATGTCAGTTAAGCGCATAAGAGTTATTGGTGGGTTCACAAACTATGTATAGCGTCATTTATAAAGGCGTTATACCTGACAGTCTTGTCAAAGTCAGACATAGCACCTTTATAAAAGTTGTTATAGCTTCCTTTTAAAGGGCGCTATATATAGTTTGATCACAATATTTTTTTTCCACTCATTTCGATCATTTGAGTCCAAAAATACCACATTTAGTTTCCAGACTCGTGCTCCTTTGATGACTTGAAATTCAGGAGTTCTAAGGGGGAGGGGGGTGCTAACCATCTGAGCAAGCCCCTCTTATCCTCTTATAGTAAATAGGATCACTTTTTCTTTTAATGAATTTTATGCAGTGCAATATCTGAATTCATCAGTCCAATGTATATCAAAGAGCAACTGGTTTCCCACAAGGGTTGGATGAGTGATTTCCTATATTGGGGACCTGGGATTGATACCTATCACAGTAGTTTTCTCAGTCAGAGCTTGTCGGGCTTGACTTAGTACGGTTTGTATTTTTTGTATATAAGTTAATCAACGCACACCTAAAGGATAAAGCTGCAGGGTTTCCTAGGAATTTTCCGAAAAAAAAGAAGACCAACTGGATATACCAATATATATATATATATATGAGGAATTTAAAATTCGTTGGGAAAATATAATGTGCGTCAAAATGTCTAATCAATATTTCTTACGTACAAACACAATGATTATTTAGAATCTTTTGGTACTCCGCCCTGTTCTGACCTCTGAGTCAACCAATTCATCGTCTTCTTTTCTTCTAATGTTCTAACAGAATAAAAAAATTTAATTGTGAAAGATATAAAAAGAGTTAATACCCTAAAACTCCTTAATTTATTATATTTTTGTCAGTTTCCTATTTAAATCACTCGGTGTCTCCAAAATTCCTCTGAACCATAGTGCCCTTTGATCATGCTCAACTCTATCTTATAAAAAGACTAAGCGGGCGTTGCAAATATAATCTGAGTATTTAGTCCAGATTCGAATCCCACAAGGAATTAACCTATCAATTATTGTTGTTAGACTACTCGATTCTCAATAATCAATTTCCCAAAGGTTATGAATATCACTTTTCGGTATTTTTATTACTATAGCTGAATGAAATTAAATAAACTAAAGATTAACTAACAATAAGGTGCAAACAAATATAATAAAGGTCTAAGGTTATGGTTTCCCCCGTTGGTGAACTTCCTTCTTGTATACTTCCTATAGTTTTGATTTAGTTGTCTCTATCAATCATGAACGCTCCAGCTACCATAAATCTCTCTCAAGTACTTATGATAATTTACTAGACGCACTCTCTCAAGTTACGCTAGCTAGATTGCATTACAATTCACCTTAGATTGCACCCGAGGTATTGTTATCTCTAATCCAACCTCTAAACTCTTGGTTATGACTCTCGCCTATACTACGGGAGTGGTGTTGTTCAAACAACTACCTAAATATGCACTCTCTATCAAGTAGATACATAATAAATAGGAACATCTAATTGAGGTCCTTTCAATCAATTATAACAAGAACGTAGTTGAACAAATAGAGATTAACAACCAACAAAAACTATATTAATATCACAATAAAGTCATCGCCCAACGGGTTCCACCAAAACCTTAGATAGAAAATTTAGCTACTCATAATAATGATGAAAACTACAAAAGAATTCATGAACAATGATAACAATCACAAGAGAAGGAGATATGGGTTGATGCTCAATTGCCCTCCTTGCCTCTTTAGGTCGAATTTGTGTCCAAAATATGTCCAATCTCTCAAAAGTAACATTCTCCCATGTATATATACTAAGTAGGGTCGGGCCCAAACAATTATACCATCTCCTACGCAAGAAAGGACATGTTTCCAGGCCGCCACTAGCGTGGCCGCGCTAATCTCGCGCTAGTGGGGTTTTGTTCTGCCCCAGTCCGCGTCAGGTCCGAGTTTCGATCGCGTTTTTGACCCTGTTCCGTTTGGCATTTGGAGAAACGTAAAACATGAGCCCTTTGAGTTAGATTTCCAACCATATATTATATAGCCTAAATGGAGTTTGGAGCAAAACGTTATGTCCATTTTACTAGACAGTGCATAATATGCCTCCTCGAGTCTTCGTTTGTTCTCAACTATCAAATTTGACCTCCGAACACGATCCCAACTTAATTCCTTGAGCTTTTACTCAGACTTCAAAGCTCCAAATCACTTAAATTCATTCCATCACATCTATATAGCTCGGAATCACTCCTACAAGGCATAAAACACACAGTTAGTGCAAAACACTAGCGATTAAAGCTCAAACTCAATTAAAGTGCAGTAAACTAGAGCGTAATAGGCGACTAAAATACGTAATTATATCCTATCATCAACACCCCACACTTAAACCATTGCTCGTCCTCGAGCAATCAAACTACACTTTATATAGACACGACATTTTAAAGCAATTCTCCTAACTCATTATATCAAGAATATTTAAAATAGACTAAACACTAAAGTGTAACATCTTCACCTCACAATTTGACTCACAAGTACCACGCATTATTCACAGCTCACCCACTTACTCTAACATAGAGGTCACTGACATTACCTTTACTTTATGAATCATGTGCCCTCACACAACAAAAGAGAGTAGTTCCACACAATAAAATTTAAGAACACATAGGAACTTAAGATAGAAAGAATTCACTCACTCTCAGAAATAATATTCATGTGCCATAAAAAATTCACCATAGGCTTGCCCGTAGTGTACTACTCTACTAATCGAACTCATTCAGTCTAGGATCAAGTAGGACTTTATTTGGTTGTAATGTAGGCTGGGGGACGGGTAGGATATATTTAGATATAAGAGTGACTACACCTCTCTAAACACTTTAATGCATATACTTTAACATTCAAACCCCATACTTTTAAGAACAATTACATCAAGAGTCACCATTTGTCAAGGAATATTTTTTTTTTCACAACAATACAACTATTTTTTTCCTTTTCTTTTTTCAAGTGACTCTTACTTTTTCAAAACAGTGCACCTTTCTCTTTATTTCATTAGTTACACTAAAAATCCAAACCAACAACCCCACACTTTAACTTTTACACAGTTCATAATAATTCAAGTGCCCATGAGAGGTTAAAAGGTTCAAATAGATAGTTAATTCAAACAAATGGGTAAGGCTTGTAATGTGGTTGCCAAACAGGCTCAAAGAGGTTAACTACGATACATAACAATTAGGCAGGTAAAATATACATAGCTGGCTCAACAAAGAAACGCCTATATCACTTCCAAGACTGAACAAAACTACTATTTTGCTTTGCAAACACACGAGGCAAGTTCTAGACATCAAATGCAATGCACAGAATAACAAACAAACCTCACACACACATGGCACAAAACTCACTCAGGATTGGACTCATCAAGACACTCTAGTCAAAGCAGTTAAGCAAATTTAAAATCATACAATTTAAGGTACTTATACAAGAGTCAAAAACTGAGCCTAAGCATCACAACCAAAGTACTCGCTATTCTCAAGGAATAACAAAGTCAAAAGATATTGCTTCAATTCAAAACACAACACAATGGCTCCTCTTCCTAAAAAAACTAACTACACCCGGTTTAAATAAAACCCTTGGAAAAGAACCGTGGCACAAAGAAAAACCAAGGGGGAATTGCTACACTATCTAACAAAAGAAATTCTTTTTTTTTAGACTTAAATCCCTCAAGAAAATTGTCTAATGGATCCATCGTCGGGAAAAGTCTAATTTTTTCTATTTTTGTAAAAAAATAAATTATTCCATTAAACTAACACAACTAAATAGCATAGAAAGTCACCGAGACAATCTGTTCACCCCACACTTAAAATTATTCATTGTCCCCAATGCGCACCCATACATACAAGAGAGTAAAAGAAACTCTCTGGTAGGCCAAAGGCCGAAGTACTAGCATCTCATGGGGTACTCAGACTTCTCCCATGCCTGGTCCTTCGTGCGGGTACCTCACATTTAGTTCCAACCATCTGGTTTGATGTTGCATCCTTCCAGTGGCTTTGCGTTCCATGCTCCTAAAAAAATCAAAAAATTGACACTATCAAAAATAATATAATTAGAAAAAAATAAAACAAAACAAAATAAAATAAAAGAAAGCAGTAAAGCTGGGTTGCCTCCCAACAAGCGCTTGATTTAACGTCGCGAATCACTTTTTTTTTTTGCCTTCACTTTGAACTTATAAATTGGACCCCCAATTTGGCTTCAAGTTTTCGGTTGTGCTCTAGAGGTGGTGGAACAAATCTAATATGCCCGAGCAACCATTGTACTATTTTACAATCCTTGGCCTTTAGATGAGGTATGTAGTCCCGACTTTCTGGCAAGAAGAATTCCAGAGTGTAGGCATCTTGTTCCTTATTCCTTGACTCCTCAAGTGGCTCGGATGACTCTATTTTCATATCATCATCCAAACACAATGTGGAAAAATGCTTGGAGTGTGTACCAATGCACTGAACTACATAAACTTTAGGATTGTCAACATCCTCAACACCAATGACATTTGAGTCAACTAAATACGTATCATCAATGTCCTTGGCTGGAGGAGTTTTTCTTCCCTCTAAGTGCAAAGGCTCAAATTCGAGCTCCCTTTCCCAAAACCTTGGCCTTCAAAAGCAAGTACCCACTTTGCCAAGACTTCTCGACTATACAATGCACAATATGCCTCCTCGAGTTTTCGCTTGTTCTCAACTATCAAATTTGACCCCTGAACACGATCCCGACTTAATTCCTTGAGATTTTACCCAGACTTCAAAACTCCAAATCACTTAAATTCGTTCCATCACATCTATATAGCTCGGAATCACTCTTACAAGGCATAAAACACACAGTTAGTGCAAAACACTAGCGATTAAAGCTCAAACTCAATTAAAATGCAGTAAACTAGAGTGTAATAAGCGACTAAAATACGTAATTATAGCCTATCGTCACCCTTCATATTAAAACCTCTTCATAGTCGTCGCTGACATGGCATACGTGTGTAGATACTCGCTTAGGAGCGCGTGGTAACTGAAAAAAGCTATCAAAATAGCCCACCTAACAGAAAATAATGACTAATTAGCCTAACCTCTTCCAAATTTTTTTTTATAAATATTCTCCTTATTTCAGTTATATCCATCTTCTTCCTCATTTTTCACCATTCTTCCTTTTTTTTTTACCTTTCTTCTTTGTTTTTCACCTTCTTCTTCATTTTTTAACATTTTTTTTCAACATCTTGTAAAGAATAAAGTTGAATCTCTTGAACCTTCTTTATGTAATCTGGAATTAGAGAATGTAATTGATGGGCAATTGATTTTTATTTGCAAAATTTTATTCTGTGTAATATTTTTATGTAAGATGACTTTAGCGTGCTACAAAGTAAATATAAATAAGGACTTATCAATTAGAGTCTAGCATAAACCATAATCACAATTAAACCTAAAATTAATACAGTACATTAAATATTAGTTTGGTCAAAACTCCTAGAATTAATCAATTATTCGAGGGTAATACATCATAAGTATATTATATAAAAAACCTTGTACAAACAATAAGTTAATATAGTTAGACGGATGTATCCTTAAAAGTCGAACATATGGCTTTAATATATAGGGGAATATAGTTCAGGGGGTTTTGGTGACACTAGATAGTTTAACTAGGTAACTGACAAAAAAGTGATAGTTTAGGCGGGTTTTAAGCTGAGTTAAATAATCACATGTAGTGCTACATGGCACATTTTTTTAGACAATTAGGAGTGTTTACTAGACGCACCTCTAAGAATGCAATGAGTGATTTTTATATGAAGGGCAATATAGTTCAGGGAGGGTTTTGAAAACATCGGATAGTTTAAGTAAAAATCTGACAAAAACTTGATAATTTAGAGGGATTTTAGGGTATTAACTCAAATAAATAAGTCATGTATCATACTACAAATTCTTCATCAAATAGGCATGAGTGAGTTGACTTCCTTTAGCCAACTATGCTATACATAGGGGTGTACAAAGAAAATCGATAAATCGCATCAAACCGATAATCTGAGTCAAATCGAAAAATACCGATTAGAGTTTGATTTGATTTGGTTGATATTGGAAAAAAGAAACCCGATCATAATTGGTTTGATTTTAACTAAACATATGTATGTATGTATGTATGTATGTATGTATGTATGTATGTGTGTGTATGCATGCATGTATGTATGTATGTATGTATGTATGTATGTATGTATGTATGTATGTATGTACATACAATTAATGTATGTATGTATGTATATTTATATGTATGTATGTATGTGTGTGTATGCATCTATGTATGTATGTATGTANATATATATATATATATATATATATATATATATATATATATATATATATATATATTTATAAATACTTCTTAAATTTTTTCACAGTTTACCTTTTAACATATTATTTCAAGTTTAGACTTAACGTTCTTGAATGATAAATAAATTTTATAATCCATAAATGTAGTAACTCAAACAAAGTTCAAATCAATACTAATGCTAACAAAAGAAGTTCAATTCAAGACTAGGAATGACGATAGTGTTCGATATCTATTTTTAAGTATTATATTAGTTTATAATGAAAATGCATAACTTAGTTTATCTTTTTCTTTAGCGCTTAGTTATGTAATTAATAATGATTATTAGCTATATTTATTTTAGCATGACCTATATATAGTGTTTTTAGATTATGTTAATTTTTATTATGGCTTATTAATTAGCAATATATTTGATTTATGCAATTTCATTATTTTTGCTATTGAATATTTTATTATAATGCTATGACTTATCTCATATTATTGTGTTATTTTCTTGGAAAACATATTACATAGTTGTATCTTACTAGGATTAAAGAAATATTTAGAGCACAAGTTGCATATTTTGTGCTATGAAGACTTTACCCGAAAAACCCGAAACAAAAAATCTGAAAACCCTCAGAAGAACCAAGATTGAAAAAGCCGACTTTGTTGGTTTGGTTTGATTTATAGATTTAAAAATCCGACACCATTGATTTAGTTTGATAATTAAAAAATCCGAACCAACCCAACCTATGTACATCCCTAGGCATATACATATTGCATTAAAATATAAAGAGAAGAACAAAATTGAAAATCTGATGCAAATTATGTAAGATTTTTAGCTTATAATTCGTCTAAACTTCTACAACTTAGATAGGATTTCAAGCTATTAGAGATTAGAGACTCGTTACAAATTTCTTTTTATATATTTATATGATTCTCTTCATGTAAGATTTTTGTAGGATATTGTTTATGTTTATATTATAAAAGTGATCATGAGAGATCATTTCCTCATTAAAATTACGGGTAATTTTGTCCATTTGTTAATTATTACTCGCTTAATTGGATGCTGTCTTTTGTCTTAGTCAAAGAACAGAAGTTTAATCGCCAGCACTGATAGATGAGGCAAGTTGTCTGAAATTGAACAATGATATTTTAATTTTTTTCTGAACTTCAACAAAGATATTTTTACTATTTTTTACATATCAAATATTCATTAAAAGAAACTATAATTATAAGTCTTTCAGATAAACATTACTTAAATATACAAGAANGGGGGGGGGGGGGGGGGGGGGGGTAACCTGCCCCTAGCACTTAAAGAACCAACTAATATATAGTAATCTCAATATGAAATTAAACTCTATATATATGCCGTAGTGCTATATTATTTTGCTTATATATATTATTCTTTTTTTCTTTTCCATTCACCTTTGTTTAAGGGTGGGAGTCAATTGACACCCATTTATCAAAAAAAATTATTTTGAATAGATAGATTAATTTTGTATGCATATATATATATATATATATATATATATATATATATATATATATATATATATATATATATATATATATATATATATAGATATTGATATGTTTATTTTTTATTTATTTTAATCACTTTATTGAAAATAATGTCTCAGTTACTGGTTAATAGTGGATGCCTCAACCTAATTTTGGAAAGAGTATGTATAACAAGAGGATAGCATAGATCGGACACCGGATAGGAAACCAAAAAAGAAAGAAGTTTCCAAAGACACTAGCATAGACCACCGGAACATATTATTGAATGAAAAATAAGGCGCTTGTACGTAAGTAATATTTTCATTTAAAAGAAAAATTCGTAAAGATAAAAGGAAGTTTTATTCATGCATGCCATATGAGTAATCAAAGAATTACAATTCAAAAATGAATACTATTATTGTCTATGGAATCTGTCTATGGCACATAATGAAATAGTCAACTAAGGCATATCCTGGTGGCTCAAAAGAATAATAATGCAATAAAGTCCTCACGAGTACAAGTGTAGAATACGTCAACAGAAAATGTAGAGCTGTCTTATTCGCGCGGCCCAAGCTGCTCAGGTCTAGTCCCTGAAAATAGAAATAAAAATGTGGCCGAAAGGCCTAAGCTCCACATACCTAAAGTTGCTCGGTTACTGAAGTTGAAATCCTACGCGTGTAGATCGTAATTTTTAATCGCGTAAATTAGATATTTTTCACCTAAATATATTAATGTGCATGCTCAGTGGGAACTCATAAAATACCAAGTTCTCTATATAATTTGGTGGACTCTTAATTAACATCATAAATCATTCAAGCAAAAGAGCAATAGTATACCAAGGTTTGTTATCTTCTAATGATGCAGGTCGATCGAGGTGGTCAATTACCTATTACCTAGTTGGCTAGCTAACATGAAAAATCCAACTACGTGGAGTAACCGACAATAACAGATAAAAACATATGACCATGATCGGCATTAATAATCACTTTTGCTACAAACAAATTATTAAGTGTTAAACTTTTAACTATAGATGTCTTATGTTAATTTTGTATTTTTGTTGGTAACAAAAAGATTTTAATTACCAAGTGAGCAATATGAACAGATTATCAAAACTGACCGAAACTTGCACATAGTTAAATATGTATAGATTATTAAAAAGATCTTATGTTAAATTTGTCTTGTTACTCCATATTTGAGGATGATATAGAGTGCAAAATTTTCACCAAGAGAATTTTAAAAAAAAAGAAGGTAAATATGCTAAGAAGCTTAGGAGATTCTACATTTAGTATATATATGTAAACAAAAAAATTGATCTTATATACACAGTATAATTTTTCGGCGAAGAGGGTTTGAAATCCCATTTCAAAATTGACTTTATATATAACGTATAATTTTTAGTGAAGGAATTCAGAACTCCCTCCTATCCCCTAGATCCGTTGTTACACCCCACACGTAAAATTTAAAATTTATAAGCTTGATTTATAATCTGGCCAATCGGCCGAAGACACGTAAAGGGACAAAGGGGACTACACTCTTTTATTAGACTTGAGCTAACTATGATGTTGCAATAGAAACAACATCTCTCACTATGGGTTAGAGTGAGAAGCTCCTCCCTCGCTCTACTTCCTCTATAGGTTCTTTTTTCATCCACACATGGAATCAATTCCTCCATCTCCCAACCCCCATATACTAATGAGCTCACAAGTAATCTCACAAACGAGGACATCACTCCCTCCTAAAACTGATGCAACATCCTTCCAACAAATAACTCTGGGGGAAAACCTAGTCCAAAGGAGCCAACCCACACCCCTACTCGCCCCTCTCTGTTTCCATCATCATCACATATGGAACTCATGGAAATCATGAAAACTAACTCAGATGGGGCTTGAAAAGGCGAAGGAATCAATAACCAACAGAACGGTGCAAAAAAGGTGTCCTTTTTGGACACATTAATCGCAAACAATGACCATAACTTGGATATTTGCCAAATAAAGGCGCAACACGATATGAGCCCATATGAATATGAAGATGAAACAGACAACTATCCTAACTCGTACCTCTTCATCCCAATCACCACCTCAGACAAGGAACGTATATACAAAAACTGGACAAACGCACTTATTATCAAAGTGTTTGGAAGAAGGGTAGGATACCAATTCCTCCAGAAGAAAATCCATGCAATATGGAAACCTACTGAACCCTTATCTCTGGTGGACTTAGGGTGTGACTATTACCTAGTAAAATTTGCTAAGGAGGAGAACTATAACAAAGCCCTACATGAGGGTCCATGGTTCATTGGAAACCAATTCCTCACAGTGAAAAAATGGGAACCTAGATTTATGGCATCGCAAGTTGCCTTAACATTCTCAGCCATATGGGCAAGGCTACCGGAACTGCCAACAGAATTCTATGACTACGATAATCTCCTTAAAATAGGAGAAAAGTTGGGTCAACTAATACGCATAGATGCATGTACAAAATCTGCAGCAAGAGGCAAATATGCACGCCTTTGTGTACTGGTGCCCATAGAAAAACCTCTCAAAACATACATTGTAATTGGAAAACACATGCAAAAAATTACCTACGAGGGGTTTAATTTACTTTGCACAAGTTGTGGCCGTCTAGGTCATAACCATAACACATGCTCGTATCAAGTTCAAGAACCCAATACGCAAGAAAATTTTAGCGCGACTAAACAAAACACGGTTAATCTAGTTGAGAAAATAACTCAAACACTGGACCAATGGACCATTGTCTCTCACCAGAGACGAAATAGAAAACCTCAAAACTACGCTCCCATCCCTAACCCTAGCACATATCAAAGGAACCCTACTGACCCTAGCACAACCCAAAGGAACAAAACTGACCCCAGCAAAACCATCGACACGCCCGCACACCGGGGACCCTGCGCCCAACCATGCAGAGGCCAATACCAAACAAATAACTTAGAAAATTCAAGGCCTCTTGGCAAGAGTTACCCAATGGATATTACCACAAGTCCACCCGACAACCTCATCCAGAAATCAAATGAGTACTCCACTCATCAAGGAGGCAGTAAGCTGCCAACAAGTCCAGGGAAAGCATACCATTTTAACCCAACTCCCTGCACATGCCTTTCGGACAATAGCATGTTTAAAATAGGAGTACTAAAACCCCTTATTAACCAAAGCATTAACTCACATAATCCCTTAGGCATTAACACCACCCAATCAAAGGACCCTAAGTCTCCTACTCTAGTCAACTCGGTGCTAGAAAACCAAGATACCAATAGCGTAATTATGGACATAGACCCTACAAACTCTAATCCCAATCAACATCCCTCATTAATGTTTTCTACTAAGAGCACACAAACTAAGGAAAGCACCCGTTCAAGTAGCCTAAACAATCTGATAGTAAAGGACCAAAGTACATACTCCTATCAACCATTGTCAACATTTGGTCAATCAAGCATTAATAACCAAAATGTAGGGATTCCTGGGACAAGCCAAAGTTCTCAAATTACTAAAGACCATACCCCAAGAGCTGCGGATAACCCCATACACATATATACCTCCCTAATACTAGCTAGTCTTCCACTACAAGAAACAAACATACATCAATACACAACTAAAGATGCCAAGACTACCCTACAACCAACACCATAACAGAAGACTTTCCAGGCCCAGGAGAATGGTCTGGACGCGCCCCAATCACATGAACCATCACCAAGCCCCACTGTTTTTCACCACAAGGCCTATCTCACCGACCCACGCACCACAATCTTGGATGGAATGGGGCTTAATGGGATAGACCTTGAACGTGAGTCTACAATTGGAAGGGAGGGACCTAGTGATCCAAATAGGATATCCAAGCTACCTAACACAAATAGTAGGGGAAGGTCTCCAACTAGGTCTAAACAATGCGATGATACGCCCGTGGATGAACCCACTCCAATCCCAACCTATGATTCTACAGTTCGGCCTTCACCTATCCCTTTGGAGCTTCTAGGACTGGCCCCCCACCCCAACCCCGGTGTACTCAATCAAAACTTACCTCTTTACCCGTAGCAAGTGAGCAGTCTTGCTCAAAACCCTGCACCTCAGAGCATGGCAACCCATGCAGCTCCCCAAACCATGCAGCATACCACCCAGACCCAGCCAACGTCAACAACAACAATCACTCATCATCACTGCCCCAAGCAGTAACCTTCCCCTCAGTGCAGAACCTAACTCAAACACATGCGAGCGAGGAGGAAGAAGAGGACGAAGCACTAACAGAAAGAATAGTGGAACACGGAGTGGCATGCTATCCAAAAATAATGGCATTCAAAGCAAGAAGAGAAAAAAGATACACATTAAGTTGCCCAGTGGATTTGAGGAAATGCTCAATCTCCATAAGGAAGATGTATCACCCAGGACCTTTCCAGCATGTTGTAGTCCTAGTCCCAACGTTATTCACGCACTACTGGACTCGCCGGGAGAGGAACAACCATGAGGATGGAGATACAACTAGAAAAACAAGTATGACTATGATTATTTAGAACTGTAGAGGCGCAAGTAGCGCTGAACTCAGAAGGGCTTTTAGATCTATGGTGGATTATCACAGACCCAACATAGTAGCACTACTTGAGACAAAGATGGAAGACCACCATGATCTAGTACATGACTTTGGATACTCTAGTCTTATTCAAATGCCGGCAAATGGTAATTCGGGAGGCATCGTGCTCATGTGGAACAATGGGGACACAATGGTGGACCAAATTGGAGGAACGAATCAAGAGATACACGCCATGGTAAAGGTACAAAACTCAACTAAAAGCTGGTTGCTTTCTATTATCTATGCTAGTAATTTTCTAGAAGAAAGAAAACTGCTTTGGGAGAACCTAAAGACTGTGGCAAAAAATTACAAAGGACCATGGTTAGTAGCGGGAGACTTCAATGAAGTCACTCGAGCATCGGAAAAATTTGGGGGTCTCCCTATAAATTATAATAGAGTCTCGTACTTCCTAGAATGTATGAACCAATATGGACTTGTAGACTTAGGTTTTAAAGGCCAAAAATTTACTTGGAGTAACAAAAGAAAAAAATGTAAGTCAATAATCATGGAATGGCTAGATAGATGTATAGCTAATACAGAATGGATAGAACTATTCCAAGAATCTAGTGTCCAACACCTAACTAGAGTTCATTCGGACCATTTCCCAATAAAATTGAATCTCTACAAAAATTTCCCGACAAAAAGCAATATTTTTTCTGATAGAATCCATGTGGCTAACACACCCCTCATTTAGAGACCTAGTTCATAACACATGGTTGGGCCAACCTAACATTACGAAGGCAATAGAGAAATTTAGTTTAGAAGTAATGGAATGGAACAAACTTACATTTGGAAACATTTTTAGACGAAAAAGTAAGATCCTAGCTAGGTTGAAAGGCATTCAAAACTCCTCAAACTATCCCCACAACCAATTCCTAGTTAATCTAGAGAATGACCTCCTAAACGAATATAACTTAATGCTCATGCAAGAGGAGGAATTTTGGAAACTAAAATCAAGAGTTCAATGGATCCAGGATGGGGATGCAAACACAAAGTTCTTCCATATCACTACAATGCAGAGAAGGAGGAAAAATAGAATTATGTGTCTAAAAGATGATGCAGGAAACTGGCATCATGACCAAAATATCATAAAAGACCAAATCATTAATTATTACCAGAACCTATACACTACGGCCCAGAACCAATGCTTGATTAACACTAATTATATGTCATATTCCTCTATGATTAAAGAGCAGGATCATCAATACCTTGGTTGTACAGCCTCCATAGAGGAAATTAAAAGGGCTCTGGACTCCTTTAAACCCTATAAATCCCTGGGTCCGGATGGGCTCCACCCTTTTTTCTACCAAAAATATTGGAAGGATACAAGCACGCACCTTATCAATTTTTGCCAAGAATCCTTCAATACAAAAAGTATGCCAAAGAGCATGAACAGTACCCTAATCTGCCTCATCCCTAAATGCCAAAATTCTGAAACAATAAAACAATTCCGACCCATAAGCTTGTGCAATACTGCCTACAAAGTGATCACAAAAATTATAGTCAATCGTATTAAGACACTCTTAGCTAACCTAATTCACCCCACTCAAACCAGTTTCATCAAAGGCAGAAGAGCAACAGACAATGCTCTGGTTGCAAATGAAATTCTGGATCACTTAAGGAAAATCAAAGGGAAGAAATCAAAAATTATCCTAAAAATTGTCCTATAGAAAGCTTTCGACAAAATTGAATGGTCCTTTATAAAATTCTCCCTCACCTCTCTAAACTTCCCCGCTGACCTCATTAAGCTCATAATGTCCTGCATCACTACCACTACAACGACTATTCAAATAAATGGCTCAAAGACAAAATTCTTTGAACCATCAAGGGGTATAAGACAAGGAGACCCCCTCTCTTCGTATATCTTCATCATTTGTATGGAAATGTTGTCTCGACTAATTGATCACAAAACAGACTGCTGCAGATGGACCCCGATAAAAATCTCCCCAAGAAGCCCGGAGTTATCTCATATGTTCTTTGCG